>RJWJ010004139.1:0-78852 GCA_004363605.1 Indri indri | reverse complement strand
TCCTCAAGTCATGTATTTGTATGTTTTTCCCCATACAGTACAGTATACAAACTAAGCAATCCTTTTGCATATTGCCTGAGGATATTTGTTTTTGAGATTCAAACTGTTTCCTTCCTTTATTTCCCCCTTTATTCCTCCCTAGCTCACCTAGGGAACAAACTGAGTCCTTGGCTCTGTGCATGTAGAGCTGATTTCCTGGCTTTTGTTGTGTAGAGCCTAACCCCACTGACAGAGTATCATTTGAGAAGAAATATTTACCCCCAGGATGAAAAATTCCTGGAAATATGATGGGATTGGGGCAAGGGAGCAGTTTGTGAGTCCCAAGGATGGAGAGCATCTGTGCATTCCTCCCTGCCAGAGCTGTAAGACTACGAAAGAATTTTGAAATTAATGGCCAGGAAGGCTTGATTTTAGACTGAGAGTGCCCAGTCTCCTCCACGAGTCCGGTACCTGAAAAGGGTGTGGAACCAGCAGAGTGGTAGACCATGACAGGTGGTACATGGATGATTTAGCATAATCAATGGGGACAAATAACCAACGTCCAGAAGAGTGTCCAGACACTTTGGCACTGAGTATGGAATACGCTTGAAGCTTGGCACAAGTCTGGGGGAAAGGGAGCACCAGGAATGGCAGGGGGGATTTCTCACTAACTTTAGAAGAGCCATGCCTTAAACACAAGCATTAATTCTTCCAAATAATTCATTTCCTTATTCTACCACCCATGTTCTTCAAGTTTCAGAACTCTCAAACGTCAGCCCTTTCTTGACTTCAATGTTCCCTCTTCTTTCTCTACCCAAGTTTCCTGGCATCAGATACTTTCTTGCTGGTGCCCTCGGCTTCCTTGCTTCTTGTCCTGCAAAATCCCCACCACTGGCCAGTCTACCATCCGTTTTTTTCCATCTTTAACCCAAGCTGCTGAGTGGCAGCTAGAGAAATTCCACACCAGTGTAGGACTGTTGTAGAATCACAGATCACTGTTCCTCGTCTCAAATTAGGCCAGTGACCCTTGATCTGCTTTTGATCTGTGACCTGACCAGCTTTCGATGTGTCCATACACAGTTCTCTTTTTCCCACAAGTGCTACTTCAAATCAGTGCCACTCTTTTCAGGTGTGCTACTTTATTCTGACTCGTTCCTTAACTCGCAGTGGTTAGACCTCTGATCTTATTTCACAGAAAAAATCGGGTTTATCCAGGAGGCAGAACTTCCCCCACTTTGGTTCCCTCATTCCCCAAACTTATCAGGATCCAGACTCTCTTTCCCTTCTTGCCTCTCATCTTGATGGAAAACCTGTTCCTTTCTAAGGTGGATTTCTCTACACTTCGCTCTGGATCTCTTGACCTCCAAGCTCTTCAGGGACCTTCCTTCACAAATTGTCCCTGTCCCTCCTCTACACTTGACTTTGCCTTTCTATTCACTCTCCCTTCTTAGCAATAGCAAGTAGCTCGTAAGCTGGCACCTACTGATCTTATAGATTTGGCACAGTGCTAAGAATTTTATGTATTATCTTGTTTACTCTTCACAAGAATATGATGCAGTAACTACTGCCATATTCATTTAACAGATAGAGACTGAATTATAGAAAGGTTTTTTTTTGTTTTGTTTTGTTTTGTTTCTTTTTTTGGTAACTTGATCAAGATCTCATAGCTAGTAAACGACAGATTTCAATTCAGTTGTCTAGGTTCCATTAGATGCAACACACGATTCCATACACACACGGACAGGTATGTAGGTATGATCTTTTTCAAGGTTGCCCTTTTCATCTAAAAAAAAACACCCAACAAACTTCATTGACCCTATATGCCCTTTATTTGCGCCCAAATTTCCTTCTTTCCATTCAGGACCCATCCTCCAGAACGATCAGTCAATACTTGCTATCTCATTTTTATCATAGAACTGCTCTTGCTATGGCTATCCTGTTCTCATTGTTGCCAAATATGATGAAAACATTTCAAACCTTATATTATTTAATTTTAATTACCATTTAATGATATTGATACATTTTCTCTCCTCCTTAATGATCTCTCCTACCGTTGTTTCCTTGACATTCTCTTACCTAATTTTCCTCTCACCCCTAAGTGTTGATGTTCCCCAGGGCTTTCCCCTCACTCCGTCAGCTCTCCAAGAACAATCTCATGCATTATCATAGCCGTAACTTTACGTCCAGGCTGATGACTCACATATCTGCACCTCTACCCTAGGCCTTTCCCGAGTACCCACTACATACAGGACACCTACACTTAGATGGTGTGTTCAAGGGTGGGGAACCTGGCCCTCTAATTTCAAGATTTTTCTTTTTTAAGTACCAAAGGAGGCAGGAGAATCTTCTTTCTCTGCTGCATCCCTTTTAATAAAAGGATTTGTTCTGTACAATTTGGATTTAGTCAAAAGGCTACACTCAAGGATCCAAGATGCCTCATGTGGCCTCAAGGCTACAGGTTCTCAAATGAATGCCAACTCAATATTTTAAAAACTGCATCATCTTCTTCTTCTCAAGTCTTCTTATTACCTATTTATTTATTCAACTAACATTGATCATTTAGTATATGCCAGGCACTGTTCTAGGACTGAAGCAGTGAATGAAAAAGACAAAAAAACAAAACATTTGCCTTATGGAATTTACATTCTAGTGGGGAACGTTTTTGGATTTCTATTTGTATCAGTAAGGGTTTAATCAGGGAAATAGGAACCTCTATAAGAATTATGGGACTAAGGAGTTTATCAAAAGAATAATACCTTACACAATTGTGGGAGAAACTGGGAATATCAAGGTCTGAAAGAGGAAGCTGGAGGATCAGAGAAAAATTTAAAAGCAGCTCACGCAGCTGTCAGAGTGGAAATGTAAGATGAACTGGTAGAGCAGCGTAGGGACAGCTGTTGTCTCATCTGTCCCTGTATCTGACCTCCAGAACCTTCAGACAACAATGGCTCTGCTTCACTTCTGCCCATGTTAACCCAAGAAGATACAGCAAGTGTCTTAGCTTGGCTAAAGTACACAGTCCAAAACTACCACACTCTCATAAATAACATATAGCTAATATTATCATTGATGTTTTAAATCTAGTCTGGAAATTTCTGCCTTTTAATAGATGAGGAAGGGGAGAGCTTGAGATATCCAGGAAATGGATCTTAAAAACGGACGTGTTTTCACATAAAGATGGAGGAATAAAGGCTTAACTGTGGCAGTGGGAGCCCTGAAAGAATGAGATGCATTTTGGAGAGAGATTCAGGGTCATGGAACCATGTTGCAGTTACGGCAAGGGGACTGGGTTGAATAGTGTCCCCCCAAAATTCATGATCACCTAGGACGTCAGAATGTGACATTATTTGAAAATATGGTCTTTGCAGATGTAATTAGTTAAGGATCTCAAGATGAAATCATCCATATTTTAGGGTGGGCCCTAAGTGCAATGACTAGTGTCCTTATAAGAAGAGGAGAGGCCACAGAGAGACGCACAGGCCAGAAGGCCATGTGAAGACAGAGGCAGAGATTGCAATTATGTGCAATTATGCTTTCCCAAACCTGGAACACCACGGTCCTCCCATCAGAGGCTGGAAGAGGCAAGGAAGGATTCTCTTTTATAGCCTTCAGAAGGAGCATGGCCTTGGAACACCTTGAGTTCAGATTTCTGGCTTCCAGAACCATGAAAGAATAAATTTCTGTGGTTTCAAGCCACTATGTTTGTGGTAATTTTTTATAGCAGTCATAGGAAACTTACACGAACAAGAATATGCTGAAAACATGTTGCATCTTTGTAAAGAGGGTGAGATTTTTTTAAAAAAAATCTTTCTTTTTTTCCCGTATTTTATGTAAAATACCTGCTTATACTATTTCTATAGAATCCATTTTCTCCTGAGACTAGCCAGAGAGGATTCTGTTGTCAGCACTCAGAACTGGTGATAGGGAAAAGGTGCCAAGTGAATAGGAGAGGGTGAAAAGGGATGGTCCTGCAAGAGGCTGTTTAATTCCTTAAATCCCTGCCATGCTAATTAAACAATGTCCGACTATGAGCTTAACATCTACCTACTCTATCTTACTTATGCTGACATTTTCTTCCACTGTACTAAAACAACTCTACATCTTAAATTCGCTGACTGTGTACGCTCTGTGTAGACTAGGGAAGAAATGCCACAGAGGCAAGACAAACAGGAAAGGCCAAGTAAACCAAGTTCGCTTCTGGAAAAGCAGTATTTCCCACACTTATTTTATTTCCTGGGTTTTGCCAGATGACAGAGAGCTGGAGAGGCAGAAAGAGAAGGTGCTTTAAAAATCATGTAGTCCAATTACCAAATGCTTATTTGATCCTCTCTATGGCATCCCTGGGAAAGATGTGTCCAAACTCTCCCTGAACCTTTCCAGTGACAGAGGACTCGTTACCGCCTGAAGCAGCCATTGCATTTTAGGACACTCTAATTGAGAAAAAAATTCTCCAGCTGATTTGAAATCTAGTACTTCTGATAACTTTGGAATTTTGCAGCCTGGGGCTACAAAGACCCACATTCATCTTCCTGAATGAAAGCACTTCTTACACTTGAATCCCGCTATCATTTCCATTCCATGTCATCTTCTTTGCCTCAGACTCAATGCTCCATTTTCTTTGGCTGACAGGATTTTATTTCATTTCCCCCACCTTCCAGGTTCATGTCTGTCTGCTCTCCAGTTAATGGGACCAAGTGTTCTCTTAAAGCTGAAGGCTGCACCCTTATCTCTCCCCCATTTCCCTTAGTGATCTCATGCAGGATTTTGTCTGCCTCATGACCAAAAGTTTCCACTGGTGCTTCCTCCTTTGTGCTGCCACAGCTTTAGTCTAGTATGTATCACATTGTGTTCCAATATATATTTGTTTCTCTCCATCCCCCAACTGAGGTCAGGGATAATGTTTTTATCTGTGAATCCCAAGAAAGAAGCAAATTTATGGGCACAGAGCAGGGCTTAATAAGTATTTTGAAATATAACCAACAAAATGAATGGATTGTAAAAGGTTTCCCAGGAGAGGTCTATGACCATTGATATGTCCCATGAACTGCCTAAAGAGCCACAAAGAATGCAGGATTATATAAAACTCAAACCTTTGGTGCTTGTATGGTAAAAACAACCTCAAAGAATTTAATAAAAATCATATTAAAGAAAATAGACTATAGGCCTATGGAAAGTTCAACTCGTGATGAAGGGATCCTGGATTGGGCAGGGGTCTAGACTGGTGCAGACTGGGGTCTGGATTTTGTTAGGGATGGTGATTTTCTAACAAAAGTTATACATTCATAAGACAGTGAGGAAATTAGTTACCAGGCCAAGTGGTAACTGAGGAGGAAGGTGGTCTAAAATGAAGGGAGGTAGATGATTGGAACAGAGAAGGGTAGTAGGTGGTGGAAAGTGATAGCATGAGATTCAAAATTTAAAATTTTCTTGAAACAGCTAAGATAACAGTCCAGAATGGCAATGAGGAAAATGGAGAACACTGACCCCTCCTCTATGTCCAGAGGCCTGAGTAATGGGGGAAAGGAACAGCCATTATTTGAGAGGGCTCCCGGGGAAGAAGTGTTCTTAGGAGAAAGCCAGGAGTAAGTCAGAGCCAGGGGATGTGATATTAGAGGGAGCACAGTCCACAAGACTATCCTCACTTCTGAAACCAATCGCAAGTTCAGGGAGTTTCCAAAACCACCTTCAGTTTTGATACTTCACTAGAAGTACTGACAGAACTTATTGAAAGTTGTTATAATCACGGTCATAGTTTGCAGAGTTTGTTACAGGAAAGGATCCATATTAAAATTAGCCAAGGAAAGAAGTACCTAGGGCCAAGTCCAGGAAAGTGCCAAACGCAGAGTTTCTAGTTGTCCTTTCCTCATGCAGTCACGGACAGAACTGCTTCCCGGCATTGAAGTCTGGTGATAGGCTCAGAGTATTGTCACCCAGAGAGCTTATGGGAGTCTTGTTGTCCAGAGTTTTTACTGGGGCTCCATCACATAAGCATGGTTGACTGCCCAGGTGTCTCATCTCGGTCTCCACACCCTCCAGAGATCTAGCTAATACAGTGTGACCCAAACCCCTCCCTAACTCACATTGATATTTATCTGCCTTACCCAAGGCCAGCAAGCAAAGACATTTGTATCACGCATGACATTCCAAGGGCAAAGGCCAGCTCTCTCTTTCCTTAGGCAAGGCTAAATTTTTTTAGTACTTAGGGGATGATACTGATGACTGACTTTTCACATTGCATTGTAAGTGTCTGTTCATGTGTGTGTGTCTTACAGTGGAGGTGAGATCCCTGAGGTCAGAGTCCATGCAATATGCAATGCCTGCATGCTGGATGAACAAAAGGGTAAATAAATCCCCCTGTGTTTGGTGTGGTTCTGCACAATATAGTAGCTTCAAATGTCTTGGTTTGGGAGATGTGGTTTTATTTATTCTTTTTAAGGAATATGAATGAGTCTCTCAACTTCTCTTATTTCATCAATGAGCAAAAGTTTTCATTTTATCAATGGGGAAAGTCCCTAGAAGAGTACTGCTCTGAAGAATCCCTGCTCTATGCCTTGGGTGAAAAATGCATTTGAAGATTTATTGGACTTCAGGAAGACACAGTTCTCCAAAGTGAGGGCTTGTTGGCTAAACCAGTGTATATTCCACTAGGGGAGAAAATGAATAAATTATAAAACATTTCATGGCTTGGCAAGCTTCTGATTTACTTCATCACAATGGAAGATTAAAATTGCTCTCAAAGGTAGATGCCGTCTTATTGGTTTGACTAACAGACTTATTCTAACCACTCATCTCTCTCATTGCCACTGGAAAAAATAAAATAGCCGGAGATGGAAACATGAAAGCATGTGAATAAAAGGCCAGAATTAAATAGATATATCAGAACTTCTTTTGATGTTACAAGTCCCCAGGCTTGAATTATGTCAATAAGCACAGCACTTCAGAAGGGAAACCTCGCTGTTATTAAAAATAGCTAAAGAATATAAACACCATTATGCAACCAAAGTATGCAATATTTTGAGCTATCTAAAAAAAAAAATACTACAGAAGGAGAAAGGAACGTCATTCCCCAATTTCTCAAGTCTAACAATAGTGGTAAATCTATGTAGTCACTTGCAATGTGCCATTCAGTCTATTACTCAATCTCTATCATAGTTTTCACTGTCAGAAAGCAAGAAGGATAGTCAGAAATAATTAAGAACATTGCAACCATTTTTTAAAAATTAGAGTAGAACATAAACAATTTAATGTCAGAAACTGATATTAGTTATTTTATGAAAAAGTAATACTGTGATGGCACCTGTCCTGATCATTCCTTGAGGCCATCTAACTTGACCTGCCAGAGTGTATCTTCAAGACAATCTTGAGGTGGTTTCGTTAGGTATGAGATGTGACCCCCACGGAAGCACTTGTATTGGTTTTTAGCCACTTCACTGGGGGTTATGCATTCTTAATTCACTACAGTGTTCTTAGAACTACTATTGTCCCCCTTGAAGTAGTATGTGAGACTCTGACCCAGTGCAATTCCATTTACTCCACAGTTCCTGACACAATTGTTACCACGTATTTTACTACTTCATACATTACAAATCTGACAAATAAATGATTTTATTTTTATTTTAAGCAGTGAGTAATTTTTTAAAGGAATTAAGACGAGAAAGAGAGATAACCATTTATATCAATATGTGTCTACATATTTACCATTTTTGATGTTCTTCATTCCTTCTTGTTGATTCATATTTCCATATGGTATCATTTTCCATGAGCCTTAGCATTTCTTGCAGTGCAGATGTGCTAGAGATAAATTTTCAGTTTTCACTTATCTGAACATGTCTTTAATTTATCTTCATTATGAAGGATATTTTTCATTGTTTATAAAATTTTGGTTAATTTTTTTCTTTCCTTTTAACTTTTTAAAGATATCACTTTATATTCTTCTAGCCTGCCTTTTTTTAAAATTACAGAATATTACAGGGGTACACATGTTTTGGTTACATAATTTACTTTTGTGTAGTTTGAGTCAAAGTTATATGTGTGCCATTCACCCAGATAGTGTACATTGTACCTGTTAGTTGAGAATTTACCCATCCCCACCTCCCCCCAACACCCTGCTTGATTTCCGTTGAGTTTTACTATATGTTCACATAAGTGTTGATCGATTAGTTCCAATTTAGTATGCATTTTTATGATGAGAACTCAGCCATCACTTGTATCTTTGTATGTGATGTGTACTTTTTCTATGACTACATTAGATATATTTTCTCTTTCTCTTTAGTTATCAGCAATTTGATCATGATATGCTTGGGTATGGTTAGCCTTATTTTCATCCTACTTGAGGTTTCCTAAGTTCCTTGGATCTATAAGTTAATGGTTTTACCAAGTTTTGGAAGTTTATTGTCACTCACTTTTTTTTCTTCTCCATTAACTTTCTCTTTTCCTTCTGGAATTCTGGTTACACATTTGTCAGATTGCTTGCTATTGTTTCCATGAGTTCTTAAGACCCTGTTGATTTTACTGTAAGTCTTTTCTGCTATGTTTTTCATACTGGATAATGTCTATTGATCTGTCTTCAAGTTCATTGACCTATTCATTATAGTCTCCAACCTATTATGAAGCCAATCCAGTAAATTTTTTATTTGAGATATACGCCTATAAGTTCTAGATATTGAATTCTTTAGAGTTTTCATTTCTCTGCTGACATTTCTTATCTGTTTATGCTTTATGCCCATCTTTTCTTTGGTGCCTTTGAAAATTTTTATAGCTCTTTTGAAGTTCTTGTCTGCCAATTCCAACCTGTTTTTTGTTTGGAGGTCTGTTTCTATTGACTGCATTTTTCGTGATTTTGATACACATTTTCCTGTTGCTTCACAATTCTATTAATAATATTTTTTATGCTGGGCATTGTGATGATTATTTTGTATTCATTATGTTGTTTTCTTTTAAACAATATTGAGTTTTGCTCTGTCAGGAAGTTAAATTACTGGCAAATCCTATTGTTTCTTTCAAGCTTGTTTTTATTTTTTGTTAGGGATGCTCTATTTTTTTCCCTTAGTTCTAGGGCATATTCCTTCAAAGTAGCTCTTATTCCTTAGACATGGCCTTTCTGGAGTCCCAACTAAATGACATCTCCCAACATTGTAAGACCTGTTACATCTCTGCTGTGGGACAGCCGTGAGCCCCACAACAGCCACCTCTGCTAGGCCTTGTGGCATTTCTTCCTACACATGTGCAGTCATTCCCTCAGCCGGGGACCTCCTGGGTGGATTTTTTGGGCCTCATTGCCACACAGCCCCCTCCTCTCCAGTACCATACCCCACCCCAGAATTTCTAGCTGCTTCTGAAGTTCCCAACTCTTATATTTCTCTCCTTTGCTTAGTGAGACCACTCACCTCTGGTTGGGCTCCCTCTTCTTGAAGTGTGGTCTGGAAAATGCCCCCAAACAGGAAGCCATTTGAGTATGGTATCATCTTGTATTGTTTTGCTTTTTTCCCCTTAGTGATTGCAGTCCTGAGCTGTCTGTGTTCAATGTCTGAAAACAGTTGTGTCACATATTTTTTTCAGTTTTATAGTTTATTTTTGCAGGAAAGCAAATCTGGTATCTTCACCATGGTCTGAAGTAGAATTCTGATTTTCTTTTATGCACACATACATAGGTCAAGAAAGACTGTAAATTCTGAAACATCAGAGACTATGCCATAGATTGCTGGCAACATATTTAGCATATAATCATTGCTCAGTGAATATAAATAAGATGTATTATATTAAATTGAACTGAAGTTCTTTGATAGAACTGACTTTTCTGCTTCTCAGATTTCTAGAAACCTCTATTTTTCCTTGTTAGATATACAGAGTATGGTATTGGGGCTAAAATGTGTTGATCTCAAAACAGTAAATATTAAATAGGATTCAATTAAAAGTGAAAACTCATTACCATCTCAAGAGTTTTTAGGCTAAGTTTTTATGTTATCAACATTTATGGATAAAACATAAAAATTTAATTGTTCAAATAAATTTGCCCAACACCCCGAATACCCAATATATCTAATATGTCACTTTTTATTCACATATAGCAAAATTTGTATACAGGCCTCATGAAAGTTGCTAAAGCTAGAATACTTCCATGAATAGATCATACATAAAGGGCAATTTTCATTCATAAAGGAGGAGACCCAGGGGAAAATCCTCCACTAATACAGACATATTAGTTGTTGAACTGAGATGAGCCATGAAGTCATCATGCTTTTGTGTAATCAGAGGATAATTGAGGCCTTGATAACATTTCCATTGATCTAGCCTGAAACATTCTAATGAATATCTGAGTTTTGCTGAAATTTTACTTTTATGAGCCTTCTAATGGATGCTTTCAGAATATCTTCTTTTGCTTTTGTTATAGCTTTATACAAGCCTAAGGGTTAATGAATGAATAAAGCTAAGCAGGGTTGGGTCTGGTTAGTACTTGGATGGGAGAAAGGGAAGATTTCTCTTACCAAGTCCTAGGGTAAGGCTATGAGAGAGAAGAAACCACCTCTAAAATCTGCTATTTGTGATTGTGTTTTGACTGTCTGTTTTTAAAAGCAAATTTAAAAATCAAGGAATGCAAACAGAGTTGTGCTTAGAAGTTTGCCAGCATATAAAACATTATGTGTAGTAGTTACTCATTATATTTCTCTCTGAGTCTAGAAAGTGATACCAGATAAACTCTTTCACTCATAAGTCATTACTTTTTTCTCAGTCTACAAACATCTATTGAGCACTTACTATATGAGCCGGATATGGTACACTCTGCTTTCTTTATGTCACTTAGAATGAGTTGCAAAAGAGGTGAGGATCTGCCCTTTGGGGACAGCTCTGGCCTTACGTTGAAAGCTCTGGCCATTTGTTGAAACTTTTTCACTAAGAGAGAAAATTACAAATTGAGCGTCTTTTACTTCTCCAATCAAAGTGAACTTCCTAATGGTTAAGATCAATTCTCTGTTACATATTTTCCCTTTTCACTCTTTTCTTATGTTTTTAAGTATTTAGGAAATGAGCCAGTTTTCCTCTCTTCATTGTTGCTGTTGCCTGCTATCTTATTTTAAAAAAATTTTTTTATGCAATGAATATTTATTAAGCACCTACAACAAGCTTAAGGTGTTCCAGGTGATTAGTAGCAAAACACACATTGATCTCTTGTCCTCATGAAGCTTATATTTTAGGATAAAATAGACAAAAATAAAATGACTAAAAAAATTATGTGTGTGTGTTAGAAGGTGATAAATAATATAGACGGAAGATAGATGGGAGTGTGGAGACTGCAATTCATGTAAGGAAACCAGGTAAGACCTCGATGAGAAGGTGAGCTGGAAGAAATGAGGGAGTGAGTCAGGCAGAGCTACTTGGAGAAGAAGGAACTCTACATGTGTAAGTCCTGAGACAAAGTTATGTTGAGTTCCAGAAAGAGCAAGAGGTCACTGTGGCTAGAGTGAAGGGAGCATGTGAGAAGGTGGTGTATGAGGTCCACTGTGGGTAAGAAATGGGCCAGGTGGTGCAAAGCTTTGTAAGTCATCGTAAGGGCTTTGGCTTTTGCTCTAAGAGATGGGAAGCCATCAGAAGGCTTTGGAACAGAGGATTGATACGACATTTCAAAAGGATCACTTTTGCTGCTGTGTTGAAAATTGTCTGAAGAGGGGCAAGAGTGGGAGCAGAAAAACTAGTTAAGAGGCTACTTCCACAACCCAGGTGATCCAGAGTGGCAGGAGGGGAGGCAGCAAAAAGTGGTCACATACTGGGTATGTTTTGAAGGCATCGCTGACAGGATTTGCTGACACGTTGGAAACACTGTGAGAGAAGGAGAAGAGTTGAAATGATTTCAATATCTACGCTTGAGAGATTGGAAAAAGAGTCTCTATTTCCTGACATGGAAACAATTGCAGTTTGAGCAGGTTTGGTTGGAAGGAAGATCAGAATTCCGTTTCAGACAGGTTATGAAGTTTACTAGGCATCACGTCATTTTTTGTGGTGTTGATTAGGCGAATTGAGATATCAGTAGGAATTGCATATAGATAGTTCCTGACTTACTAGAGTTCAACTTAAGATTTTTTGACTTTACAATTTTGACTTTACAACAGTGGGAAAGCAATACATGTACAGTAGAAATCATCAAGTACCCATATAATCATTCAGTTTTTCTTTTGGCACTGCATTCAATAAACTACATGAGACATTCAACACGTTATCATAAGATAGGCTTTGTATTAGATGATTTTTGGTCAACTGTAGGCTAATGTAAGTGTTCCGAGCATGTTTAAGGGAGGCTAGGCTAAGTTATGATGTTTGGTAGGTTAGGTGTGTTAAATGCATTTTAACTTAACAATATTTTCCACTTACGAAGGGTTTATCAGGACATAACTCCTTTGTAAGTCAAGGAGCATCTGTGCAGGTGTTCAGAGGAGAGACACAGTAGCTGGAGACATAAATTTGGGTGTCATCAGCATATGAATGGTATTTAAAGCCATAAGACTGGATGGGATCACCTAAGAAATGACCAATGTTAAGAGTCAGAGACAAGGAGGAACCAGCAAAGGAGATACAAAAGAAACAGCCAATGTTATAGGAGGAAAACCAAGAAACTGTGGGTTCTTGGAAGCCAAGTGAAAAGTGTATTTCAAGGCAAATCGTATTGATGAATCAAATAAAATAGAGACTAAGAACTCACTTTGCATGTAGCATCATGGAAGTCACCTTGACAAGACCATTTTCAGTGGGGTGGTAGAGGCAAAAACCTGACTGCTGTGGTTTAAGAGAGTAGGGAAAGAGAAAATTGGAGGCATCAAGTTTGCACTAATATTTCAGGAACCTTTTTTTTTTTTTTTTGAGATAGAGCAGAGAAATAGGGAGGTAGTTGGAGGGAAAAGTAGAATCAAGAGAGGGTTATTTTTAAGATGGGAAAAATAACAATTTGCATGCATGCAGATGGGAATGATTCTTGAGAGGCAAAGGAGAGCATGAAGGATTGACGGGGCGGTTTTCTTGAGTAAGCGATAAAGGAATACACAAAGTCTGGGCTTTAAAAAGGATAATGAAGAGTTTATCCATAGAAATAGGAGGAAGAGTAAAGGGTCACAGATATTGAATGAGGACAAATGTGTGGGAGTTTGTGAAAGTGCCTTTCTGCATGCTTCAATTTTCTCAGAATGTGGATAATACGGCCTTCAGCTGAGAGCAAGGATGGGATGGAGGCGAATGGAGGTTTTAGGAGAAAGGAGGAAAAGGAAAGTGGGAAAGCGAATGCCATGAGGAAGTAGAGAATGAGTGCCCAGTAGTGTGAAGGACCCCATTGAATGTAATGATTATGAATTTAAAATTAAATCAATTTGTTTAATCATGTGTTTTACTCCAATCACGTTGAATGGTGCGGGTGAAGGCATGGAAGTGGGCAGGGAGATGGATTTAACCAGACTTGTGGTTTAGTCAAGCAAGTATAAAGAAAAAAGGAGACAATGAAATTGAGGGATTTTGAAAGGGTGTGATTATAATGATTGACTATGGAATTCAAGCATGGAAAGGAGGGACAAAGGCCATGAAGAGGGGAAGGGGGGCAAAAGGGTGGCAGAATCAATAGATTGTAGGTTCAGGTGGGGTTGAAGGCTTGTCTACATTTCTGACATTTCAGTAGATATTTTCAGATCGCTGCACTTGCTCACATATGCACACACTCACGTCAGCATAGCTGTGGCAATATGGCCTGGCTTTTATGAAGAACAGATTCCAAGTAAATGGCCAGGCATTTTGAGAATTTTCTCAGGCTCAAATAACACTTGCGGAAAGGCATGGGATGCCAGACACTTGGAGTAAGGACAGAGGACATATAGATGAAAAGACACAGTTATTACCTGGAAAGAGCTTACAGTCTAGAGGAAATATTGGTATGTAAACAAGCAAGTATATGTAGCCTTCATTAGTCTTGGGGCTCCACAGATGTATTCTGCTGCAGAAGCTCTGATCCATAATGTAAGTCTTTCCTGTAGCTGTTCTTACACCCATGAGATTCACACAGAATTTTACAGAGTCATATTCACAGAAGTCCTATCTAGAAATTGGTCCTTTTCTCCTAAATGCCTCACTACTCTGGCCTGCACAGTTTCTTCATGGCTGTGTCATTTTCTTCCTTAATTTTCCCATGCTCAGCCCTTTCTGCTCAGCCGGAAGTGACTGCCCAATTTCTGCTTATAATCTGGAAGAGATTGACCCTTAGCCAATTAACCATCATAAAGGAAGATTATAATAAGTGATCTAAGAGCCAAATAGTCAAAGTTAGAGGAGTACAGAATTGAGAGTAAACACTATGCTAAATATAAATGTAAATAAAGCAACCCTTATCTTCAAAGAGGTTACAATCTACAAGTGATTATGCTAAATATTTACTGCTATTACTAATACATAATCATTTAGAGTAAATCAGTAAAATTTTGTATTATCAATAAAATAATAAAGCATTTTATAAAGAAGATTGCAGTCTTGCAATAAATCATAATCTATGGTTATCACAATTATTTCAGACTTCAATTATTTAGACCTTGATTTATTTCAAATGAATAACAGTGGAGAGAAGCGTGGCTAGGAAGAGAAAGTTTGTGAAGCGAATATTACAGACTTGAAAATCTGTATGGCACCATACAGGTAAAACAAAGTCACGTGCAATTAACTATACTGGTTGAGAATGGCACTTGCTCCATGCTAGAGTAACACAGGCCACTGCTAAATTCTTTCCCTCAAACCGTATCTCCAAGCTCTACTCTTTATTCTGAGATCTTGAAAATGCAGCTTTTGTGCTTTAAGGAATGAATCAGTACAGCTAAAAAGACCAAAGAGTAATTGTTGGTAAATAAAAACAACATCAAAAATAATAAGTGCAGCAGACAAAAAGCAAATGGTTTCTCACGGAAAAGACAGTAATTTGGAGCAATATCTAAACTAACAAAGATTTTACCACAATTCAAAGAGAACATAACAAGGAAAAGCAGAAAAGTCCTTAAATTATAGGATACAGAGTTGTTTATGCCCAATCCAATGAATAGTTGGGTTAAATATTCTTAATATCTTCCTCAAGCTCATCCTGATTCAAGAAAATTGAAGCTATATATTTCATGTTTGCCACTTAAATGTTTCACAGCAGATTACATCCTTTCACCACCAAGTTCTCAAACATTATTTAGAAGTATCAGCAAGAAAATAGATGCAAGGAACAAGGTTTCTCTTCTGAATACAGTGTGAAAAATAGATGACATACACAACATTTTTTTAAAAACCCTGAATATAAGAGAATAAAAGATCACTTGACTTCCTCTTTCTCTTGTAATCTCCTAAATATTGCAAGGTATGCTGCCATGTAGATTACAAGAGAGCTCAATATCCTTGTGTCTTGGTTTCCTGGTATTGTGGAAAGAATATGTGATGGGGGAAGAGGCATGGGTTGTCATGGCAACTCACTGGGGGATTCGGGTCAGCCAAAACCTTTTGGGGCCTCAGTCTTCACATCTCTAAAAAGTTATACGCTAAGCTCTGAAGTCGTTTTGTTTTGTTTTAACAAAGAAATAATTCACAAACGAATAAGTGAATGTTGGTTCATATATTATAAAATATTATCCCAATGGCAGACCTTTGGTTCCAGGAACAGATTTATTTGATCTATCAAAGCTCATTGCTCATCTTCTTTGAGCCATTACTACATCATTTCATTTCTTATAAGAAAAAAACTTATTAAGTACTTACTAAATAGCTATTCTATAAAAATAAAAATTAATTTTAGACATTTTTTCTAAATTTGAGAAGTTTGGTGCTTTCATGGAGACTCGGGATGTAAACATCTGAAGCATTTAGAGAATAAGACAATAAATAATCAAACCTTGGATTGAATGGTAGTCCCTATAAGTCGAAGAACATTTACACTGAATACAAAAGGATTTCAGAGATTGGAGGTGAATGTGGGCCCCAGTTCTCAAGGAAACTGTATTTCCTGTAGGAAACAGGATGTCATTTATCCAATCAGTTAACTAGTCACCTAGTTAGAGGAAATATTTAAATTATCAATTTAGAGAGGCAATTTTTCATTTTGAACATAGAAGTGTTTTTGGAATATCCAAGAAGAGCTGTCAAGTAGATATATTGATATACAGATCTGTAGCTTAGAAGAAGAGAGGTATATGTTTGTTAGTGCAATGCCACACTCTCAGTTTCCTGTTGATGACTACTATTTTGTATGTGAAATTGGAAACAATAGGTTCTGCTGAAATTAAAAGGGGAGTGGCAGATACATGAGAAGAGAGTCAAAGGTTTAGCACAACTGTTGCAAGTTCAATCAGTGAAGTGAGGAGGACAGTTACGAAGAGAGCTTATATATCACCCTAAGGTTGGAGATCAGAGATTTGTGATGAAATCAATCCACCTTCTTGCATGACTTGTTTTCCAGAATTCATCTGTCTAGGTACAAGAGTAGAAAAAGTAGAAAGTTGAACTGAAAGAGGGTTATAGTATCTCCAGATGACAGAACAAGGAATAGATATTTGAGAACGTAGCAAATGAAATACTAAAGTCATGGATAATGAAATCTTGACTTTACACCAAGAAGTAAAGCTGGTAGGGAACTGATTAATTGAGAGGAAAACACGGGGTAAAAAGACAGGAAATGTCAATGAGGTAAAAGAATAGGTGTAGTGTTAGTAAGAACATGAAAGAAGTGGAAGGATGCAGGGTTATTGACAGAGGGAAGGATGGAGGAGACTGGGAAAACGCAACGTCTACAGCATGATTTTGGGTGACTGGAATTGAGTACAAGCAAAAATCATTGCCAAGGGTATAGAGCGGTTCATTCACATGGTCACTAAAAGCGTAGGTGAGTGGTGGGTGGAGCAATGATGAAGACTTAGCCAAATCCCCAAATCCTTAATGATTGCTGAGGAGTGGTTATGCAACATCCTTGAGGATCTTGAAGATGAAGTCCTATCTATGCAGATCCAAGAGAACAAGGACAAACAATTCCAGGAATGAGGAGCTTTAAGAATAATGGCACTTTCACCACAGAAGAAGTACGAGCACAGAGAATAAAACTGACATCTGTTAAATTTGCCACCACTGACCAGTTATGGTGAAATATTTTGCAGGAGAGAACTGAAAATCTTAACTGAAATAAGGAGTCTGCATTATTCGCCTAGGTTATGTAGATTTGTCCAATCTTAATCCCTTAGTACCACAGATAAATAAGAAATTAACTCTGTATCTGATCTTTTCAAGCAGTTTTTGGTATTAAACCTTGAATGCAGAAATACCCAAATATAAAAAATTTGTAAATTAGAATTGATGAAATATGGCAGGATTACATTCCCATTTTAATTCAGTCATATAGTGTATTTTTTTCTCTACAAATTATATACATTTCCCAATTTCACATATAAATGTTTAATTTAACATTTGTGGATGAATAAGAGAACTTATGCTTTTAATTTTAATTCAAAGAAATTGTAAACCAGTTCCTTTCAGTTCAGGCTGGTGGAGTAGACATAATATGTTTTTTCTTAGCCACTCTCCTTATGCTGGGAAGGCTTTGATCTGTAAAACTTTTTCTTTTCTTTTTTTACTTCAAGTAAGCATTGCAAAATGAGCAAAAAAAAAAAAAAAAAAAAAAAAAAAAAGGTTTTTACTTGCTTTTTAAATTATAATCAGTTTAGCAATTTGGAAACACTATTAGCAAAATTTAAAAGCCATTTTTCAAAGTGACAGAAATATGTACAGCATTGTACATGTTATAAAATGCTGATTTATTTTCCATATTCCCTATTTACCTCAATTTGTTTCTAATTCACTAAACAAACATTCCTTTTTGTTCTTGTACATAATTTCTGTCCCTCCTTTTATTTCATATAATAAAACTTTCAGGTCACTACAAATAGGTTCCTAAATTCAGAGAAAAATATTTGCCCGAGGTTTAAAAATATGATGAAAGAAAGGGAAATGCCATGTGAAGGCCAGGAAAAAAGCTGAGAATGAACATTCAGTAAATTTAAGCCTGCCGTGACTCTTCATTAATGAGTGTTTTATGCAACAAACTAAAAATAACAGGTACTTTGGCCACCTGCAATCAGCAAATGTAAAACATGTAAGATAATGAAATCACAAATCTGCCTGAGGGAAATGATGCTCAGACATTGTGGGCAGTGTTGTGAATTGTTTTTTAAAAGTGTGTTTGTTGGTTGCCATCATGTGAGGGAACACAGGCAGCACAGCTCTGCTTTCTAAGGCCTCTGGCCACACAATATACAGCATGTATATCTCACTTCTCATAGTTAGTTGATGCTTATTTCCTTTAACCCCAAAACTACAAATTTCTGATCCAGAACCCTTCTGGATAAAGGGAATTGAAGAGGTTTCTGTGTCCAATTTTGTTTTGTGTCTCTAAATTTCATTCTTTCTTCTTGTACATCTTGGTTGTTTTCATGCCTTAAGGTGTCAGTGACCGAGAAGTCCTAGTAATCCTCACCCACCCCGTGAACTGGGAGTGCTGCCGCAGATGTGCCCCACTGGTGGTTTTGCCATCAAACCATTAGCCAAAGTTCATTTCAAAATAGCCTCTAGAAGTTCATTATGGAAACAGTGTACCTCTGCAATCTGTTCTTTTCTTTTTTATTCCATTTGGGTTATCAAGATAACTTCCCTGCATGTTTCTCCCAATTCCAGTTTCTCTTTGCTTCAATCCAGCCTGCACCACTGCCAGGTTACTATTTCAAAAGGACTTGTCTCCTCAGGTAACTTCTCTGCTCTTAACCTTTGTAAGGCTCAAGATGATTAAAGAAAGCGAAAAAAATCCTTTTTATTTTTGCTGAGGTTCCCCACAATACCTCCAACAATCCTACCCCTAGTCCAGCTAAGCTGCCACACTTATCCCCACACTTCTCTCCTCCATGACTTTGTTTATGCTCTACCTGGAACACTTATCACACATCTCCACTTGCCAAGGTCACCTCGTCCTTCAACATCATCTTCTAATGCTACCACTTCCATAAGGTTTTCCAGATCTCCCCAGATGGCAATATTCTCTCCTGGCCCTATATCATTTTATTCAAACCTCTGTTATAACCCCTTTAGATTCATGTGTACAAATAATACTTTCCCTGCTGATTATAAAATAATGAGGGCAAAATTCATGTTTGATTTTTCTCCATGTATTCGAAGTATCTTACACATATTTAGTACTTGATAAATTTGTGGGATGAAAAGATGAGTGCGTGGTAAGAAATGTTCACTCCCTAGCAGATCTCAGGTCTTCCCTTGATCTTCATTCTTTTCTATTTTGTTTTCTAATTTGTCATCTCTAAGCACTCATTTCTGGATCTGCTTTTCTCTGACTTCGGTAATCTCTTTCAGTTGTTTTCTAGAGAAAGCATCAGAGAGTTGGATAGAGACTCTAGAATAAGGGTTTTAAAACTAAAATTGTTGCAAACGTATGTGAATGTGCACATGTGCACGCATGCTTGTGCACACTCATGGGAAAGCTTCCAGAGCTATCGATAGGGACTGAGATTTCACAAGTATAGAACCACTACTCTGTAGAATCTTCAGGTTCCCAGTACCGGACAGGCATGCTTTTTCAAGGAAGGCAAATTCTATGTGAACTCTGTCCCCACGAACATCTGAAAAAGTGACAGGACTTAGACATGGAAATGAGTGCTTCCCCTGATAGGAAATCAAATAAAAATTGCATAATATGAAACTTCTCTGTGAGACAGATTACAATGGAAGTAATTTATTTTATTTTATTTTTTTTTGTGAGACAGAGTCTCACTCTTTTGCCTGGGGCGAGTGTCGTGGCATCAGCCTAGTTCACAGCAACCTCAAACTCCTGGGCTCAAGCAATCCTACTGGGACTACAGGCATGCACCACCATGCCTGGCTAATTTTTTCTATATATATTTTTAGCTGACCAATTAATTTCTTTCTATTTTTGGTAGAGACGGGGTCTCGCTCTTGCTCAGGCTGGTCTCGAACTCCTGAGCTCAAACAATCCCCCTGCCTTGGCCTCCCAGAGTGCTAGGATTACAGGCGTGAGCCACCGCGCCCGGCTACAATGGAAATAATTTAAATAGTCACACAGTGATAACGCTAAGCTGCTAATGACACTGAATAATATTTTCATCTTTATTTCCCACAGAAATTACCTTATGAAATGTACTAGTCAGAGTTCTCCAGGGAATCAAAACCAATAGGATGTATATATAGAGAAAGAGATGTATGATAAGGAATTGGCTCGTGTGATTACAGAAGCTGAGAAGTTCCAAGATCTGCAGTTGGCAAGCTGGAGACCAGGAGAGCTGATGGTGTAGTTCCCACCTGGGTCCAAAGGCCTGAGAAGCAGAAGGTCTTTTTTTCAAAATGTCACGATAAGAGCTATGTTCTGGTGTCTCATGCAGTAGTAGAAATTCTAGTTTTGCAGGAGAGATTGGTGTGGGCCTAGGGAAAACTCTATAGCACAAATCATGGCTACATATTTTGGCTTAAATGCTGGAACAACACTTAATATAGTTTGTGTATGTTCTAGTCCAAAAGTTGGCAGGTTCAAGACCCTAGGACAGCCAGTGTCTGAGTTCAAAGACAGCAAAAGACTAATGTCCCTGTTCTAACTGATAAGAGGGAGGAGGAATTCTCTCTTCCTTAGTCTTCTGTTCTCTAAGGTCTTCAGTCCATTGGATGAGGGGCACCCAAACTATAACAGGAAAGGCAATCTGTTTTACTCAGACCAGTGATTCAAATGTTAAGTTCATTCAGAAACACCCTCACAGGCAAACCCAGAATAATGTTTCAACAAATGTCTGGGTCCCCAATGGCCCATTTAAGTAGACATATAAAATAACTGTCACACATAAGAAGGACACATGAGTATCTTGCTTAGTATGAAAAGTGTTAGTTAAGGATCACAGGGAAAATTGACTTGTTTTTGGTAATTGACTTGTTATAAATCCGCTTAGATACTTACTATTAGATTTTTAAAATACTATGAAAATATCTCATTAAATAAAATCCCAATGTTACTTAAAGGCCAATTACTGATTGAAAAGATAAACTCTGGAGCCTAATAAATCTGAATTTATAATCCTGACTCTTCCTAGACTTAGTAATTATGTAACCTTAGGCATTTTACTTAGTACCAGTGGGCCCAAATTTATTTGTAAAATTGAGATGATAATAATAAGGCTTCCATACAATTGATATTAGGGTTAAATGAGAGAATGTGTATATTTCCCATACACAATAAATATAAAGCGAACATAACTTCCTTCCCTCCCAGTAATTCCCATGCTCTGTCCTATTCTAGAATTATAAGGCATAGATCTTAAAGTTTGGAACAAATTCAAATGCCATACACATCAAAATTATTTAGCTTAGATTTTGAGTAGGAGCTAGAAACATAATGCTCTTGCATAAAATTAAGTGTCACTCATAATTTTTAAGTAATCTTATTTTTCTTATAAACATCTTAGCTTCAAATTGAGTTTGTATAAATGTAGAATGCAAGACAATGAGATCTAAATCTATCGCCGTCTATTATTTTAAAGTCTGTCTTAGAAACCTCTCTTTTCAGTTAGGTCAGGGGGGTTCCATGGGTATTATTGGCTGAGAGTGTCTCATTACTAAATCATTTTAATATTTCTTCATCTAAAGTGGATTCCATATCACGTGCTCACTGCATCATATTCACTGAATAACAAATAGCATGTGGTAAGGTTCAAGGATTGTATTCAATATCTACTCTGAAGCAAATTCAACATAAAGTCTTTACTTTTTGATTTTTTAAGGAAGAGAAAATATTTTCTTTATTCATTAAGTAGAAGTGGATCATCATAGAGGTACTTTTTATTTTTATTTTTTTTATTTTAGCATATTACAGGGGTACAAATGTTTAGGTTACATATATTGCCTTTGCCCCACCCTAGTGAGAGCTTCAAGCATGTCCATCCCCCATACTGTGAGCACCACACCCATTAGGTGTGAATAGACCCATTCCCTCCCTCACCCTCCCATCTGCCTGACAGCCAATGAATATTACTGTGCACATAAGTGTTTATCAATTAATAACCAATCTGATGGTGAGTACATGTGGTACTTGTTTTTCCATTCTTGTGATACTTCAATTTCTAGAATGGGCTCTAGCTCTATCTAGGATAATAGAAGAGGTGCCATATCACCATTGCTTTTTGTGGCTTAGTAGAACTCCATGGTATACATATGTCACATTTTATTAATCCATCATATATTGATGGGCACTTGGGTTGTTTCCACATCTTTGCAATTGTGAATTGTGCTGCTATAAACATTCTAGTGCAGATGTGTTTCTTATAGAATGTCTTTTTTTTTTTCCTTTGTGTAGATACCCGGTAATGGGATTGCTGGATCAAATGGTAGTTCTACTTGTAGCTCTTTGAGGTATCCCCGTATTACTTTCCATAGAGGTTGTACTAGTTTGCAGTGCCACCAGCAGTGTATGACTGTTCCTATCTCTCTGCATCCATGACAACATTTGTCATTTTGTGACTTTTTGATAAAAGTCATTCTCACTGGAGTTCAGTGATATCCCATTATGGTTTTGATTTGCATTTCCCTGTTGATTAGAGATGTTGAGCATTTTTTCATATGTTTGTTGGTCATTAGTCTGTCTTCATTTGAAAAGTTTCTGTTCATGTCCTTTGCCCACTTTTTAATGGGTTGTTTGATTTTTTTCTTGTTGATTTTCCTGAGTTCTGTATAGATTCTAGTTATCAGTCCTTTATCAGATGTGTAGCATGCAAATATTTTCCTCCATTCTATAGGTTGTCTGTTGCTTTCATGATAGTTTCCTTGGCTGTGCAGAAGTTTTTTAATTTGATCAGGTCCCATTTATTTTTGTTGTTGCTGTGATTGCCTTTGGGGTCTTCTTCATAAATTCTTTCCCTAGGCCAATGTCTATAAGAGTTTTTCCAACATTTTCTTCTAGAATTCTGATAGTTTCATGCTTTAGGTTTAAGTCTGTTATCCACCGTGAGTTGATTTTTGTGAGAGGTGAGAGGTGCAGATCCTGTTTCAGTCTTCTACATGTGGCTATCCAGTTTTCCCAGCACCATTTATTGAATAAGGATTCTTTTGCCCAGTGTATGTTTTTGTCTGCTTTGTCAAAGATCAGATGCCTATATGAAGATGGTTTTATATCTTGATTCTCAGTTCTGTTCTCTTGGTTTATGTCTCTGTTCTTGTGCCAGTACCATGTTGTTTTAGTTACCATAGCCTTGTAGTAAAGCTTGACGTCTGGTAGATTGATGCCTCCCAATTTGTTCTTTTTGCTTAAGATTGCTTTTGCTATATGGGGTCTTATCTGGTTCCATATGAATTGTAGAATTATTTTTTCTAGGTCTGTGAAAAGTGACATTGGTATTTTAATAGGGACTGCATTGAATCTGTAGTAAAAACAAAGACCATATGATACTCTCAATAGACTCAGAAAAAGCATTTGACAAAATTCAGCACCCTTTTATGATACAAACATTTAACAAAATAGACATAGATAGGACTTACCTAAAAACGATAAAAGCCATATATGATAAACCCACAGCCAACATCATACTGAATGGGAAAAAATTAAAAGTGTTCCCACTTAGAACTGGAACCAGACAAGGTTACCCTCTATCACTGCTTCTATTCAACATAGTGCTGGAAGTCTCAGCTAGAACAATCAGACAAGAGAAGGAAATCAAGGACATCCAAATGGGGGCAGAAGAGGTCAAACTATTACTATTTGCTGATGATATGATCTTATATGTAGAAAACCCCAAACATTCTGCCATGAGACTATTGGAATTGATAAACAAATTCAGCAAAGTCTCAGGTTACAAAGTCAATGTACACAACTCAGTAGCATTCCTATACACCAACAATAGTCAAACTGAGAACCAAATCAAAGACTCAACAGCCTTCGCAATAGCAAGGAAGAAAATAAAATATCTAGGAATATATTTAACTAAGGAGTTGGAAAGACCTCCACAGGGAGAATTATGAAACAGTGAGAAAGAAAATAACAGAGGACATAAACAGGTGGAAAACCATGCTATGCTCATGGATTGGCAGAATCAACATTGTTAAAATGTCTATACTACCCAAAGCGATCTACAGATTCAATGAAATCTTTATTTTTCAAACAGATCATTGGGAAAAGGATAAAACTGACATTTATTTTGCATCTATAATGTGGCAAGCACCAATTAAGGCATTCAAATTTCAAGCTCATGTTCTTCCCATGGCATCACGTTTCCTCAGAAAACAGAGATTGTCTGGTCTACCTGGGCAGATTATGTCTGGTGGTCCCCTTTGGTGGTAGCGGGAAAATGTGGGACTCAAGTTTCCAAGAAGAAGATAAGGAATCTGATGGAGGGGATCAGAGAGATTTTAGAGGAAGATAAATGCAATTTTCCCCTGGATTCCATCTAAGACCTAGTGAAGAAAGAAAAAACTTTCTTAAAATAGGTTCTATGAAATGCTAAGTTGCAAAAGATACCCCATGGAAATAAGAATTCTGCAGTCAATTTGGAAATGCATCATACTATATCTCCCTCCTGAATGCAATTAACATATTAAATCCATACTAGCATATTGAAGGCTCTGAGTAGCGCTAGAAGGGAAAAAACACCTGTTAGCCTTAAAAATTTCAATAGTCTCTAATCTCCTTGTACTTGGAAACCCGTTTGCTTGTAACTCATATTTTATGGAGACAAAATAGACCATATACAATAAAATCTCTCATGAAAAGAAAGCTTAGTACATTCCATGTTTCAAATTCCCACATACAAACTGTTTGCCTTATTCACCTCTTGATTATACAAAGTCAAATTAATTGAAACTGTTCAAACATTCCAAATATTTTAGAGTATGTTTTTGCTAGGTGACTATTACAAAAAACAAGCATGTAGCTGAATACCTAAGACTTCCCAAACCCACAAATTCTTCAATTATTAACATACTTCAAGCGAAAGCTTGAAAAAGTTTTTTTTTTTTCCAAAGTGTCAGAGTAAGATCTATGTTCTGGGGTCTAAGAAGTGTTAGAAATTCTGATTTTGCAGGAGAGATTGGTGTGGACAGAGGCAAAACAACAGTTTCAGCACAAATCATGGTAATATCTTTTGGCTTAAATGCTAGAGCAACATCAGATTGCTTACTACAAACCTAATGAAAACATAACTGATGTCAGATTATACAGTTTCCATTAAAGCTGCTGTTTTTTTGCTGTTTTAAACTCTACTGCCTGGATTGTTCTGCTTCCCTCATCTTTTCACCTAATCTTCGTCATTTAGCTAACCCAAGGGAATAGAAGAAAGTGTTCAGCAAAGGATCCATTTTCACTTTAACTTTACTCTACTGCTAAAGATGTTATAGCTTAGAGAAGCTACAGGAATAATGACTGGCATAGCTTGACTTCCGTCTGATACCTTCCTAAACAGAGGGAGTTTATGGTCTGCTACAGAGTCAACCAGTCTAACATCATAGAAGATATTCAACATATATTCATTAGAAGCAAGTCAAATGCTTTCCATAGACTATGCTTTTGGAAAAGCCTTCATAAAGCCAGCATCCTGGACAGCATAGCAGACAGTCTAGTAACATAATTGATAATGTGCTCTTTTGTAAAGGTAAAAAGTGATTTATCCCAAAGAACCAAAAATAATATCTTCCTCCCAGTCCAGCGACATATCAAGGGCAGGTAGTTGTTCATACTGGGTATAGGCACTAAGCGGGTGCATTGACTGCGGTGAATTTTAAAACAATAAGGCCAGCTAAAAGTTGGTCTGCTTTTTAATTATCACCATGCATCATCAATGCTAAGCATTGTCAGGGATAAAATAACTGCAGTAAAAAAGTTTGTTGGTTTATATTCAAACAATCGTGATAGTTACAATTGAGTTTACTAATCTGTCTGTAAAGTTCAAATGAGAACATTTTTATTTCTTATCATTTAATAAAAACTATATTCTCGATAGAAGTTAATTCATAGGACTCCCAATTTCATCCAAGATTCAGCTACATCTTTGTAATTGAAAAGTAAGTTTTTCAGGGATCAGAGTTATTCAAACTTGCTTCAGACTTAGTTCTTGCCCCCAACCTCTGTGGCACTTCATATTTCTACATTTAAAGAGTAGGTTGGAAATTATCAATGATAGCAGTGTGATTGTAAAGCTAGAATGTATGTAAAACTAGAATGTATGTCTCTTCAATTCTGTCATTCCATGGCAAATCATTCTCTGAACCTTACAGATTTCACTCCTTTGGAAGCACTTTTTTTCTTGTAACTCCTCCTTTTCTCTCAAAAAAGACATTAATATAATTAAGTAGTATTATTTTTTATTATTATATGCGTTTTTCTTGACCATTATTGTTAATATTTGTTTCATTTTGTAATTATTACTGAGAATAACTTTGCCATGAAGAGGAGAATTTGTTTAAAAAGGATCTTCTCTGGTTGTTAAATATGCTAGGTGTACTACTCTCCCTGAGATCTTTTCAGAAAATGGAATCAGGTTCTATGCTTCATAAGGATTCACATAATCAGTTTCTTAAAACTGTGTTTTCTGGTTCATTCTTATATTATGAAGCAAAGCTAGGCTATTTCATTTGGATATACTCTTCCTTACAGAATACTTGACATTTTGATGTGTTTTTACTTACATTGAGATCTGGGGTCTTTGTAATAGAGTTTAGGTGGAGTTTTAAAGAGTGTCTTCGGAGAACTTGAAGACTGTTTCCGAAATACCAGGTAATAGTGCCCTTTAGATGGGCCACTTGCAGAAAGAGGGATGAAAAAATATGCCTCTCGAAACACAGCTCACAAATAGAAAGCAAAGCACAGAGCAACAAGACACCAACTTTGCATATCTAGACACCCAAGGTACAGCTTGAAAATTCCTTTAAGATCGTTTGGAATAGTGATGCTAAAACTTTGTTGGTTAAAAACCACTGTTCTAGACCTTGGTGAAAGTGTTGAGCCCTGTCCCCAGAATTCTGGCTATATCTGCACAAAACATACGTAAACTTTAATAATTTTTCATATAATATCTGGAGTTTCACAAACCCCCAAACTTGTCGTCTGTATTCAGAAACTCTGGTCTAGTTCAGAAATGATGAAAATGGTCCACAAGCTTCAGTGACTTGTCCCGAATTCCTGGACAGGAACCTTGTTCCCAGTCCAGTGCTTTATACAAGAAACTACTTTATCATTTGCTGTAAAACAGGCCCATAAATAGTTATTAAGCTAAGACTCAGCAACAAATTTTAAGCATAGAAACAATTTATGTATTCCTAAGTGTTCATTGGTATGCATTTCTCTTATCTTTTGGCATTTTGTTAAAATGCTTTGTATATAAAATGTAGGACTGTGGATAAGCACTGGACATCTCTGAGCCACAATCTCTTCATGCATTAGTCAGAATAATAATTGCCACTCGGGAGAATTATTTCAGGGAATACAGTAGGTTCTCAGTAAATAATAGCTGTTTTTAGGAGTTATCAGTATTACTAAAGCTAGGAAGAAACTTAAAGATCACCTCATCTTTTTACAAAGAAGAAAACTGAGACCAGAGCAGTGTTTTCTCTATGTATATGCAGCTAACTCATAACAGATTGCTGATGGAGAACTCACCAATAATATGTGTATGCTTCTCAATCTTCTCTTTTCCCAAAACCCGTATCCCCACTCCACTTCAGCAATCAAGAACAGAGCTAATCTTGACTTCCCTACCAATAAGGTATGTTTTTTCTCTTTCCTGGGATTTCTTGCTTTCTTTGAATTTTTTTCTATTTTTATTTTATTGTACCTATCTGATCCACCTGATTGAGGGGTGTGTGTGTGTGTGTATGTGTCTTCCTACTCATTTGTCCATGTTATTTTATTTTATTTTTTTGAGATAGAGTCTCACTCTGTTGCCTGGGCTAGAGTGCCCAGGTGGCAGGCTAGTTTAGGGCAACTTCAAACTCTTGGGCTCAAGCAATCCTTCTGCCTCAGCCTCCCGAGTAGCTGAGACTACAGACATGAGCCACCATGCCCAACTAATTTTTTCTATATATTTTTAGTTGTCCAGATAGTTTCTTTCTATTTTTTATTTTTTCAAGTAGATACAGGGTCTCGCTCTTGCTCAGGCTGGTCTCGAACTCCTGAGCTCAAACAATCCACCTACCTCGGCCTCCCAGAGTGCTAGGATTACAGGCGTGAGCCACCACGCCCGGCCATGTTATTTTTTTAAAGATTCCCTTATCAGTTACTGGGGAAAAAACCCTGCAAGCACTAACTGAGGAAATCCAGGCCTTACATCCCAAATGAAGAGCTCTTAATAAACATGAAGGCCAAAACATCTCCTCTATATGACACTGGCTTAGCGAAGCATAATTGACTAACTTTTTGCTTAGGCCAGAAAAGCTTAAACAAAACAAAGCAGAAAAATAAATAAAGTATAACTGACACACAATTATTGGTGTGTCCAACTGGGTACACAACAATTATGTATAGATGTTTGTACAGCTCTCCCTGTTCCCCTGCTGGGGATGGGGAGAAAGACTTAGAACTTTCTGGGAAAATGGGTTAGAAAGGCAACATCTCCTCTTCCTACCCCAGCAACATTTTCATTGAAGTAAAATGAGTCTATGACAATTTCCAGGATGGACAGGAAGTGTGGTCTCAGGAATTGTGTGTGGAAGCAGACTGGGCTGAGGCCACCTTCTTTGGATTCAGGGTTGGCCAAGGTGGAGGAGACGGAGAAAAGGGCTAGAAGAGGATTGTCTAAGTGAGAGTTGCAGGTCTACTCAAGCAGCAACTGGAGGAACCAAGACTTTCTCCTCCACCAGCCGCCTCACAGCCTAGATGCTGTTCCTGCAGCCCAGCCTAATAGGTCTGAGATGAGAAATCAGAAGAGCATGAGTTGACACAGAGTTAGCAGAGCCAGTAACCTTAGAACTAACAACTTGGAGAAAGCAAAGTTTCCGCAGACTCCTTCATCTCTGTTGGAGAATGTTTTTTTACCAAACACATTTACTTTATCCCCCTTCATAAATATTGTAAGTATTTTTTCATTGATGTGTTCTTTCTTTGACATATTTCAAAAACTGGGGGTGAGGGGAAACTTTTGAACTCTCTAATGCTCTCCTCCAGTAAAAAATACATGTCAACTATGCTTTCAAATTTTTAAGCTGTCACTGATGGGGTATAATTTTCTATGTTCTGTTATCACTCAGACACAAGTTCCTAGCTAGCTGGCCGATTGTTATTTAAATCAAGAAAAATAAATCAATTTAAGCCTATTACGTGTGCCTGCCTGATATTTAGTAAGTCCTCAACATATATTTTGCGCATTAATGAATAAATGAATGACATTGTGGGCCAGACACCAAAATTCAGAATAACTTATACAAGTCTAATTTGACATTGGGTTTTTGAAATTATCTTTTTTCTTTTAAAGAGATAAATACAGAATGGGTAATACATATGTTGCACATATGGCAAAATGTTTGAAAATTGAATTCTGTCCTTCAAATTTGTGGTTTTTAAGTTCTATATTCTATGCATAGAAGAACCATAATAAGAAATAAAAGGAAATAAAAAATATTACCCCCTGTATTTGAATAAAATGTAAACATTGACTTTACTACAGATACGGCAATGTTGTAGCTCACTAAGTCATATTCCTTTGAATATAGTCCTTTTTTTCATCGCAGCCTAGAAATGGAAATTTCCAGCCTAGCCTGGAAATCCTAGAGAAATAGACATTTTTTTTTCTTCTACTTAATCCAGCCTCACAGGTTTCTCCCTTACATGTATGTATTGCGGTCCTTTCATCTTTCAAGCACAGCTTATTGTCAAATAGCTGAACAAAATGCTTTTGTGTAAGAGGCAATATACTGTACTTTAATAACTCCTTTTTGATAATGATTATATGGCCATTTAATTATTTTTCCTGTTATAAAAACATCCATCAAGGATCCAGTCTTCTATTTATCAATAGACAACCAGTCTACACATAATGGTAATATAAATTGTCCTTTATTAATTTTATGCATAATTAAAATATTTCATTTGAAAGTACCAAATTATAAAGACAAAAAAGAGTTGAAGCCAGAACAAATTTGAAAGTGGTAATAATTACCCTACCATTTTCATCTGAATTACATTAGAAAACTAACTACTTTTCTTAAGATTTCATTAAATCAAGCTGTAAATGAAAAGTGAACAATGCTGAAGAATAATCTACCGTAATAATTAGTAGCAAGGAAGGAGAAAACCCCAGGAGAGGCTGCCAAATAATTTAACCATTTATGTGCAAATAGCCAATAGGAAATACATAATATTCATACATTGAAACCAAATCTTGCCTTATACTTCTTTGTTTCTTTTTAAATATGGCAATAGCAATCAGACATTTGGTTTCATACTTTTGTTATTGATACTACAAAATGCAGATTCAATTTAGGAATTTTAATATTAAATGAATTATGTAAAAAGACCAATAAATTCAATTTTATAATGAAAATATTTATTTACTATTTAGCTTTGGCTGAGACATTTAGCTTTGAGATGAGGAGTTGGTAAATACACTTTTAATTGTTTAGGATAATTTGACTGCTTTGGTCTGCGTGTGTAAAAATATAAGCTTCATATGCTCATATAGAAACGTTAGACTTACTGAATCAAGTGATAAATCCCCGGGAGAAGGTCAGGTATTTTGGGAAGCTACATTAACATTTTAAAGTCACTAAGGGGTCATTGGAAAATTACAACAGAGCTTTCTGTAGAAAGCTGAATGGCAGGTGACAAGGTCAGCATTCCTGCCTTTGGGCAAGCTCATGCCCTCAGTTCCCTTCATTTAAATTATTTCAGAAGCACTCATCCATTTATTTTCCATGGTTACACACAAGTGAAAAATTGAAGAACAAAAACTAGGACTCAATCCATGACAATATTCATTTATCCTCAGGTGAATTTACATTTACCCTTATTTTAAGTTATACTGGCCTTCTTGTTCCCATGTGTGTGGAATACATTGCTCTTCCAAAATTACAGGAATTCCTTCAGGTCAACAAGGTGACATTTCCAAAGCTAGAGTGACAATTTATTTAATGGTTTCCTGTCTGCCTGAAAGAGTCATTATATATGATTTTATTGTTCCTCCCTTTAACAGAATTTGGCCTGAGATTATTGTGGTTTGTTCCATTCCAAAACAGGAAAATAGTTGACCATTTGTTACTGTTAACAAGGAAAAACTAAAATTAGCATCCAAATATTTTATTAAAAATAAATTTGAAAATTTGGGGAAGAAATAATGAGTCTATGTTTGTAAAATCCTAAACTGCAATGATCAGTTCTGTATGTGTGGTTCAAAATGTTTCTTGGCAATGCCAAATAAAAACAGTAATAATAAATTTACAGGCTATGCTCATAATTATTCCATAAATATTAAATAATTACATGGGTTGACAAATGCAGAAAGACAAGCAAAAACAGAAAAAACCCTTTAAAATATATCAAAGTATTAAGTAATTATATGGGTTGACAAGTACAGAAAGACAAGCAAAAACAGGAAAAACCCATCAAAGTATATTAATTTAAAAATTAATCAAAAAAGATTCTTAAGGCAAAGACTTAGGGAAGAAAATATCAGAGATGAAGGAAATTGAAAAATAAATACTCCTTTCCTACAGCTTTTGAAATTTCAAAGCTATATGCAGAATCATAAAATGTACACTACTCAAATCACTTAAATTTTTTAGATAAAAAAATTAAAAATAGAGTAAGAGTGAGATCCACAAACATCTTTACGTCAGTGCAGGGATGGTGACTGACCTTCCTGATGGGTGTTCTGTCCACGCCCCTCCCTCTCCTGTTGTTCTGAGCAGCCTAGCTGAGGTTGTCCTGATGGAGGGATTAGGCACTATCTACCATAGAGAACCCCAAACTCTGGTGGGGAGTACCTACAGGATCAATAGGTAACTTTATCCACAGATCCAGGCATTATCTTTTTTTAGCAGTCAGATCAATATGTTTCTATAAATACAGTTTTCTAGTTGATTTTCTCACTATGAAAACACTGACTTTCATTGGTTTTTTTGTTTGTTTGTTTGTTTGTTTTTTGAGACAGAGTCTCACTGTGTTGCCTGGGCTAGAGTGCGGTGGCGTCAGCCTAGCTCACAGCAACCTCAAACTCCTGGGCTCAAGCGATCCTTCTGCCTCAGCCTCTGGAGTAGCTGGGACTGCAGGCATGCACCACCGTGCCTGGCTAATTTTTTCTATATATTTTTAGTTGTCCGATTAATTTCTTTCTATTTTTAGTAGAGACAGGGTCTCGCTCTTGCTCAGGCTGGTTTCGAACTCCTGAGCTCAAACAATCCGCCCGCCTCGGCCTCCCAGAGTGCTAGGATTACAGGCGTGAGCCACCGTGCCCAGCCTGACTTTCATTGTTATAAGTAATTTCTTTCAATTTCTCTCTATATATGAAATGCTGTAAAGCTTATTCATGAATGAGCTCATAAAGACTACAGAAATGCACTGTAATATCTAGAAGGAGAAGGAAAGAACAAGGACGTGCACAGGAGAAAGGAGTCCTAGTCTAGCCTCATACCTTTGTGCTGTCTGAACCTAAAGTTCCACCCCTGATGTGTAAGAGACGGCAGCCTTAGGGGGGCTGACAAACATGCTTTTCATGACCTGGAATTTTACACAAACATGTGGCTCCGTGTAGTTCTTCTTTTTGTATGTTTGACACCCTTTCCCTTAACTTTCACCAGAGTGAGGGACTTCTTTTCAGTGGTCTAACAAGGACATGGCTAAATTTCTGATAATGGTGAGTTTCACTGTAGAAAATAGTTACACAATTTTGTGTGTATGTGCATGGGCTGTGTGTGTGTGTGGGGGGGGGGGTGTTGGGAGTGAAGTCAATGCCATTTGTACTAGAAAAGAAGAGAAAATAATATTATATATGAATAAACTGGAAATGGTCCATTTATGCCTCACACCTGCACCTCTAATGAGAGTGGGGAAAACACTTTAGAAATATTTTTACTTAAAGATAAATAAGCAGTGATGAAAAAGAAACAACTAGAACTTCTAGACATGAGAAGTACAATAATTAAAATTAAAGATGGATGACAGATTAACAGAACAGACACACATGGAGAATCAGTGAACTAGGAGAGGCACCTGAAGAAATTATCCAGAATACATTGCAGAAAGACCAAGAGATAGAAAACAAAAGATGTTTAGAGACACAGGGAATAGTGTGAAAAGGCCCAGTGTTTGTTTAATCAAAGTTTCTAAAGAGAGGAGAGTGAAAGGAGAGTCAATATTTGAAAAGAAAATAGCTCGGAGTTTTCCAGAAGGGATGAAAAATACCAACCTACAACATTAGTTTTCTATTGCTGTGTAAACAATTTTCAAAATTTTAGTAGGTTAAAACAACATAAATTTGTTATCTCACAGTTATTGCAGGTCAGGAATCTAGACACAACTTGGCTATGTCCTTTGCTCAGGGTCTCACAAGGCAGCTCCAGTCAGGGTGTTGGCCAAGGCTGCAATCACATCCAAGGCGCAAGGTCCTCTTCCAAGCTCAGTGGTGTTGGCAGAATTCCTTTCCTTGCAGCCGTAAGATTGAAGTCCTCTCCCTCCACCCCCCACCCATATATATATTTTTCTTTTAGCTGCTAGAATCTACCCTCAGGTCCTTTCCACATGACCCTCCCATTGGAGTTCACGACATGATTGTTTGCCTCTTCAAGGCAATCAAGAAAATCTCTCTCACTCCAAATCTCTCCTTCAAGGAAGGACCTGCTTTTAAAGTGCCTCTGAACTGCTTTTAAAGTGCTTACCTGACTAAGTCAGGTCCACCTGGGAGGATCTTCTTTTTGATTAACTCAAGTCAACTGATGAGAAAGATTAATTAAATTTTCAAAATCTCCTCATCTTTGTCATATAACATCACCTCACCACAGAGTAAAATCCCACCAGATTCACAAGTTGCTCCCACTCTCAAGAGGAGAAGATTATATAAGGCATATGCACCAGAGGGCAGGAATCTTGGGGACCATCTCAGAATTTTGCCTACTGCAGGCATATTCAAGAGTCCAAATAAATCTCATGAAAGATAAATAAAAATGAACCCACACACATCAGCAAAACTACAAATCTTTAATGGGAAAGAAAAGATATTAATAGTAGACATAGAGAAAAGAGAGATTAACTTCAAAGCGGCAGCAATGAGACTAAGAGTTGACTTCCCTACAGCAACAATAGAAACCAGAGAAGTGTTACGATATGGTCAGTCTACTGAAATAAATCCATGTCATCCTATAATTCTATGACTGGTAAAAATATATTTCAAAAATGAGAGTGAAACAAAGCCATTTTCAGGCAAACAAAAACCAAGAATGTTCTACCAGCAGAATCTCACTAAAGGAAATTCTATGGATGAAAAAAGTCAGTCAAGATGAAAACCTAAGATTCAGGAAGAATGAACAAAAAATAAGGCAGTAACTGTTTGAATCAATCTGAGCAAATACTAACCTTATAAATAATGAAAATATGTCTTTGGAGAAAAAAAGAATCAATCTACATGTTGATAGCATATAATTTATGGAACAAATTCTGTAAATGTATTTTAAAGTTTAAGGAGGGTAAAGGTATTTATTATTGTTATAGTGTGATAAATTGTTTATGTCATAATTTTAAGAGGCAGCACAGAAAGAAGAAAAATATTATCTATACTTTCTGAACTAGTTGAGGAAACAAAACAAATGTTTATAGATACTTGTTCAATTTAAAAGAAGAGAAGAAAGGGGACAAAAATAAACTTAAAAATGCCAAGAAAAATAGGTCAGAAAAATAGATGATAGATTTAAAGCTAAGTAAATCAGTAATATTATACTAAATATAACTGAACAAAATAATCCAGTTAAAAAGCAAATATTATTACAATAAATGATAAAATCTAGGTATATTTTTTGTTCAAGAAGTAGCTAAAATCATACAACAACAGAGGGTTAAATGTGAAGGAAAGGACAACTCAGACCAATAGTAGTCAAAAGAAAGCCTGTAGATTTACATTTATATGAGACAAACTAGTCTATTTGGCAAAAAGCATTACTAGAAATAAACAGGGTCACTTCATAAAAAGATAAAATTACCATAAATGTATAATTTTAAATATAAATATACTTAATAACAAACAAAAATAGCAGGAATTTTAAATATATCTCAGAGAATGAGAGAATAAGCAGATAAAAAAATTAGTATGGATATAAGTGATTTCAACAATACATGAATAAACATGACCTAATAGACACATATGGAAAATGCACTTCAGAATTATAAAACAGTTACAAATTCTTTCCAAGTACACAAGGAACATTTAGAAACAAGTGATCATTTACTGAACAATAAAAACAGGTGTGTAAAAATCTTGAAGAGTTTGTATATGTCACCTTCATTCTTGGACAACAATGCAATTAGGGTAGAAATAAATAATAATAAGTTAATCAGAAAGGTTCTACAGGTTTGGAAATTGAGGAATGCACATCTAATAACTTGTGGTTCAAAGGAGTAATCATACAGATTACTGATTAGAAAACTTTAGGAGTGAAAATACTACATATCATGTTTTAAAATGAAGCTTAGTGTGAAAACAGTACTTAGAAATTTATAGCCTTAAATATATACATAATAAAAGAAAAAAGAACTGAAAATAGTGAGTTGATTATCTAAATAATCCTCAAAAAGTTAGAAAAGGAACAGCAAAATAAATGAAAATATAAAAGAAAATACATAACAGAGAAAAGAGCAGAAAATAACAGAAAAACAACTACAAACATAAAAGAAAAATGAAGATGAAAGTTGATTTACAGAAACTACTACTTAAATTGACAAACCTCTGAGGAGATAAAATCTGTTAAAAAAGAGGGGAAGATAAACAATAATGTAAGAAATAATCTTATGTGAATAAATTTAAAAATTCAGATAAGTGCAATTTCAAGATAAACAAACTAAAATGTTTGAAAATTAGAAAAACTGATTATTTCTTTAATGATTAGAAAACCTAGAATAATAATTAAAAATATGCCCATAAAGTAAACTGTAAGTATGCTTATATGGTTTTTATATGAGTGTGACAAAAACCAAAGTACAAATTTTTCACATAAATTTCCCCAGTGAAAAGAAAGAACACTCCCTCATTCATTTTATGAAGCAAGTGTAAAGTTGATATCAAAACCTGTCAAAGATAGCAAAAGAAATGAAAATTGCAGGTCACTCTCACTCATGCAAATAGATGGTACACTCAAACAATTATCACATTCAAACAACCAAACATCATAAAATCGATTGAAATAATCCACTGTGTTTACAGACTAAAGGAAAAAAATAATGTGATCCTCTCAGTAGATACAGGAAAACTATCATTGCTTTCAGATGACATGATTGTACACATAGCATGTCAAAAATAATCTATAATAAATTGTTAAAATTAGTAGGTGAGTTTATCAAAGTTACTAGATACAAGGAAAATGCAAAAAAAAAAAATCAATTGTATTTCTATGTGCCGGAATAAAATAGAAAATAAAATTTGAATACAGTATAAAAATATTAAACACCTATGAATAAATTTAAGAGGTGTGAGACCTCTACATATAAAAATATTTTACAAAAACTTACTAAGAAAGTTTTAAAAAGACCAAAATAAATGGAGTGATATACAAAGTGCATGGATTGGAAAAATTAAACATCATTTAATAAGTGTGCATGTGTGTGTGTATTGGTTAACCCTGATTCTGAAATTTGTATGGATGAGTAAAGGTTTAAAAAAGCCAACATGGACTTTACCTGTAATTCCTGTCCCCACCCCCAACCCCCGGCCAAATGTATAAAAAAAAAATCCAAGATGCTCTTCGAGATAAAAATCTTGTTCTCCCACACATCAAGTCTTAGTGTACAGCTATGGTATTTAAGGTAATACGGTTTGGGCACTGGGGTAGATAAATAGACAAAAGGATATTATTATAAATCAGAGGCCAGAAGTAGACTCAAACATGTATCAACAATTGATGTATGAGATCACATGGGTAAAGGACAGATTTTGCTATAAATTATTCAGGAACAATTGGTTATTCCATTAAGGTGAGGATGAGGGAAGAAGACAGTGGATCCCTTGCTCTTTCCCACTGCCCTAGACATAGATAGAGAAAAAACAGGTCAATGTAGATTTAAAACCTAAAGTAAAAGCCAAAATTACAAAACTTTTAGAAGAAAAGATGAGAAAAAGTTTGAAGACTTCAGGATAAAAAATTTTAACAACCCACGAAATGCTCAAACTGTTGATCAATCCAACCACATTAAAGTAGACATTTTGTTCATCAAAAGACAGTGTAAAGAGAGTGAAAATACAAGACGCAGGGTGGGAAGAAGACATTTTCATTTAATGTAACTGACAAAAGACAAGTGTTTGAATTGTATTTAAAAAACCTCCTACCTCCTGCCCCTCCCCCAAATAATGAGAATGAAAAGGACAACTCAATAAAAACTGGCAGAAGTTTTGACAGGTGCTTCACTAACAAGGAATAAACTCAAATGGTCAACAAATATATTGAAAGGCGTCAACCTAATTATTAATGAGGGAAATGTGAATTAAAAGCAAATAGAGATTTTGTTTTATTATAACATCAGCAAAATCAAAAGGTCTAACTAAATCAAATGTTTGCAGAATATGTGGACTCTCTCCTCTCATTGCTGAACTTTGTAGAGCCAGTTTGGAAATAATTTTTTCTCCTTTAGTAAAGTTGAAATGCAAATACTCCATGATGCAGAAATTCCACTTCTAGCATCTACCCACAGAAAATATGTGCCTGAAGATACAGTTTGGAGAATATTCATAGGAAGACTTTGTGGAACAGCCTCAAACTGGAAACAACCATCAAAAGTTCAATAGATAAATGAACTAAGGTATATTCACACAACGAAACAGCAGTCAAAAAAAGAACTGTAGCTTCATGCACAGCACAAACAAATCTCCAGAACAGAGGAGCAAGTCAAAGAGGAATATATTCAGTAAGTTTTCAATTTACACAGTGTTCACAAGCAGGCAAAACTGATGTGTAATAAAATGATAAAACTGTAAATAGTCCAGAAGGATGTTATTACAAATGGCAGCATAGTGGGGAACAAGGATGGAATGAGATTGGGAAGGGCATACGGGAACACCTGTATGAAGTACTCTATTTCTTATAGTGGATGGAAAGCATAAGGGTGATCTCTTGATTGAATCATACACCATACACAGTTAATATACCTCTGTAAATGGAAAAGGTGTTACTTTTATTCTAATTTAGAATTTGTCATTTCATGGAGGTTTTGGAAAATAAATAAGCAAGGCATTTAATTAAGTTAATCTCTAAGGCTGGGGGAGAAGGATCAAAGCTCCATTATGAGTTTAAATGCATGACTGATGGTCTCTTTAGTCCTGAAGATTCTTTGCAAATACCTTATTTGTATTAATGCTTAGGTTTGTTCCATATGGATGTATTTTCTTAGTTGATTAACTAAGTTCGGCTGGTGTTACTGAATAGCCAGAGAAGTCCATAGAATGCAAAACTTGAGGGAGTGTTGAAGAGCTAGGACTAGAACCCAGTTTTCCTGACAGTTCACCATGGTTTTTTAAAATGATGACAGACACTCCTGGCAATGATTTCCAGCTTGATTAGAAAGTGAGTGCATGTGAGTGTATTTGAATACACATTCATAATGCATATATTCATGAGCTGTTTGAGGTCAAGGGCCATGTCTTTCTCATCGTTGTGTTCATAGATTCTAGCAAAGGGTCTGACACTTACTAGGAAAGACATGACTTTTAAATGATTACAAATAACATATGTAGGTTTTTCACTCACACAAATATGTGTAAGTATATATGTGTGTAAATATGTATAAGAATGTAATTTTACATACACACACATACAAGAAAATCTCTGCATGTATACACTTATACATATATATGTATATACACATACACACCCCACAATGAAAGCATACAAATATAATAGCTAGTATTTTTTTGAGTGCTTACTATATGCCACAGATTATGTTAAGTGCTTTACTTGCATTGACTTCTCCAGGCAAAGGACCCTAAGGGCAGGTCCTGCTGTTATCCCATTCTGTAAATGAGGAAACTCATTGAGACAGAATTAAGATGTAAATCCAGTCAGTTTGCTCGAGAGCAATGTTCTTGATCACACTTATTATAATAATATTAATACAACAATAAAGGCCAAAATATAGTGCAATTCAATCTAATTCAATTCACCAAACATTTGTTGCATACTACTTTTGGTCAAGTACTGTTTTGGACTCTAGGAATACAAAAACGAACAGAGTCTTTTCCTGAGATTGGTCGCTATACATTCTTTTGGAGACTTCCCATCTTCCCATTATGAGCATGTTGGTTACAATATCGCACCCCTCCATTTAGCCAAGGGATGGGCATTTGGTAAGGACCCCTCCGACCACAATATCCATTCTCCTAGAACCAGCAACTGGCCCAGGAGTGAGCCATAGACCAGTGTGACCAATCAGGTTCTTCTCTGGAGTTGATATATGAATGTTGGCAGAAAGAAGTTCCCTTTCCCCTGGTCCCCTTGACTGCTATAACAGAAGGGGTGGGGCATGAGGAATTGTGGGGCTTGTGAATTAGAGACTGACAGCAGCCAGTTTCCCCACAAGATGCTCACCTGCAGGAAAAAAGGATAGGTCAGCACACAGTGGGAAGCAGAGCTAAGACCTATAGAGAGGGAGAAAGAAGCCCAGCGATGTAGTTTAAGCCCTGGGACTCAGCCAACTTAAAGCCCCTGACTTTTCAGGTAAGCGAGTTAGTTAATTGTACTTTATACTTTTAATTATGTTAAAATCTTGTTCCTATGACAAAAATAAACCTTAGGAGGGCATCTACTACTCTGTTCAAGCAGCCAAGTCAGAAGACTAAATTACAATGTATTCCGGTTATAAATAAATAATTTATTAAGGTAAACATTCACTGTATCATCCACACTGTACAAGATAGACATCATTCATGTTCTAGCAAAATTACAGATAACTCATCCTTCCTCCCTTGACCTCACACACAACAAGACTGTGATTTACGGAGCAGTAAAGGGGAGAATGTTCTCACTGCTTGCATAAAAGGAGAGGGAATGTTGGGGCAGAGCTGGGAGGTAGGGTATGGGGTTAGTGGCAACATGTGGGATAGAAATTGTTTTCATTTGGAAAAATAGTAGCTAGGCAAATCTCAAGCAATCTGGCATAATACTCTGCATTGATGAAAAAAACCCCAAAATCAAAATAAAACAACATAGTTAAAACACAAGAAACTCAGAGCCAAGCAGTCGGCTTTGGAAATATTTTCAGAAGAAAACACTTTAACTCACACTCCAGTCTCCTAAAGAAGGGAAATGCCCCAAAAAACCAGGAAGCACCCCAGTTTTATAGGTTAGGGGTATCATGTGGGTCTTTGTGTTTCAGCTATTACTCCACACTTTATGCATGCTATACTTTCACCTAAATAATAGTAATAACAACTCAATACACATGAGGGAACTCAATTTACTTAGTATTGCAAGACCATCTTCAACAAAATATATAGAACAATGATTTATTTTCACCCTTACAACTTGCTCATTGGGAGGTATATAATAATAACTACAAGTACCTCCCTTTTTCCAGCTGGATGTCTTTTTAAAGTTACTTTAGCAAAAAGAGACCTCTAGGAAAACTAAGAACTGAATGGCAAGGCAGACATTCAGAGACTGGAACCCAAACAAAGACCTGCTTACCAGACATGGAGCACAAAATCAGAGCCAAGATTAGCAAATGAGTTGATGCAAGGACACAGTGCAAGGAAACTAATTCACAATTAGTTTCCTATTACTTCTGTAACGAATCACCACACATCTGGTAGCTTAAAACAGCACAAATGTATTATCTTACAGTTATGGAGGTCAGAAGTTCTAAAATTAAGGTGTTGGCAGGGCTGCATTCCTTTTGCAGGTGATAGAGGATTTCCATTTCCTTGCCTTTTCCAAATTCTATAAAGACACGAGTGATTACATCGGTCCTACCCAGATAATCCAGAATAATCTTCCAAACTCATGATCCTTCATCACATCTGCAAAGTCCCTTCTACCATGTACAGTAACATATCCACAGGTTTTGGAGATTAGGAAGTGGAGCGAGAGTGTGTTTTTCAGTCTGTGACACCCAGATTTATGGCTGCATTCCTAAAACCTGTCCATCCAAGGCCAGGAATGGTCCTAGGCCTGAGTGTGGACCTGAGCTGGCAGTAAGGACCAAGTCATCTGAGTTAGGGCCAAAAGAGAAGTAGGAGTTGGAGATCAAACAAAACTCCATGAATGTAGCTGCCAATTCAGTGATAAATTGCTTTTAGCCTCCAGCCTGCCAAAATGGGTGATCGTATAGGGTTCTGCTATGTTAACTTTTTAAATAAAATTATATGAAGTCATTTTCACTGTCTAGCCAATATACACTGAGATTCAGTTTATGATGTTTCAGGGAAAAAATGGACTTTGGAACCATAGATTTGATTTTGAGTCCTGATTCTTATATAATATTTACAACCTTGCCACCTTGAGCATTACATATACTCTCTCAATTTCCACTTTCTCATTTGTAAAATGGCGATGAAAATTTCTGCCTCATAGAATTGTTGTGAGGGCTAAATGTAAAAATTATGTAAAGTGTTTACTTAGCACACTGCCTGGCATATAGCAGGCATATAGTTACAGTTTTTCTTGTATAGTTACAGCCTTTCTTGCTTTGAAGAACGTGAGCCTTCTGGTTGTTTTGGCAGGACATTGCATTTTATAAACCATCTGAATTTTTATTGTTATTCAAGAAACTCCATTTTTCTTTTTTCTTGTAAAGGTCTTTCTATTCCTGAAAGTGGGAGAATTTGTAAATTTCTACTTATTTGAACCTTTCTTTCACCTCTGCATTCAGACAAGTCTTGACTCCAAAACTGTTGGTGAAACTCGCCAGATAAATGCAATTAGTTTGAGCACTGTTACTTTGAATACAATATTTATCCTTTTTTTTTCCACAAAAATCCATTTCTAGCATTCAAATTGGTAGAATAACTGGACTGCATGACTGCAATGATACTGGTATACTTTTACAACAGGTTTCCAGTTCTCAAAGAATCCCTTGGGAAATGTATCAACAACTTCCTGTAGTCGTTTGTCATAAATGCTTCTCACGTTCCCAGTGATATGGGAAATCGGTTATTTCTAAAAGCCTTTTGTGTTATGTCCTTGCTTGAACAAACTGAAGCTTCCTTGTGAAGAAAACACATTGTATACTTACAGTAAAGCTTTCAGCAACTTCCTTAAAATTTTAATCTTAAAAAAATATTGGTTTTAGCAACTTGACAACTGATGTTTTGAAAATAAAATTATAAAGGTTGTCTTAGTCAATAATAAACTAAAGTTTATTTTAGGTTCAGAGTTCACAGACATCAATGAATATTGTTGCAGAATAATGAAGCCTCCTACCGGGATCTATTGCTATTTATTGTAATATAAATAAGAACTATCAAGTTTTGGACACTGCTGTTCATTTTACTGAATTTTAAATAGCATGCGCTCCCAGTGTCTGTATTCTGCCTCCATGACTCTTCAAGCAGAGCACCAACATAATTCTCCACAAAAGGATTGGGGTTTGGTATGTTTAAATGAACTGTTACTTTTCTGAAATGAGCGCATCTCTGCTTTGCTTACCCAAATGGTAAAAGCATTGCTATATATTGAAAACTGCTCCTTTGATTTGAGAAAATTAGCTATGTAATTTCTTTTGCTAGATCGTTTTCCTGGATCATTAAAATTATCAAATGTAGTTCAGTCGAGAGGCAAATAAGAATCCTTTGTGGGAAATCCCACATAATGGAAGATTACACAGCATCTAAAAAATTCCCAAATGTTCTTTGTTGAGACAGATGGTGAAACTATTCAATGTAAGCTGCAATGCCTCCATTTGTAATATTTAAACATCTGAACAGTGATTGATGAAGCTTCTTTAGTAATGCAATCATTTCATCAAAACTCTTGTTCTTCACATTCCAAAATACCTTCTCTGTATTGTTTCACTGAAAAACAAAATGAAAGTTTCACAGCATGTGAATCCTAAGAAGAGCAATTTAGAACATCAAAATTTTCAGTGGGCCCCAAAGCAACCATTTGAGGTCTGCTCAAGTTTTGTTGTGGAGGTTGGATTCAATTGTTTGCCAAGACTATTTGAAAATGAATTTATACTGCCAGCTGCTGTCCAGCTTTTATTGCCAAATAAAACACATTATGTTATTATAACTAAAGAGTGATATAAATAACTTTTCCCTTTCTCCTGTAGCCTACCCAATAGGGAGGTGCTTAAGAGGAACAAGTTAAAACAAAACGGCAAAGGAAAAAAGAAGCTAAAGATCACAACATGGTGCAAAATCCAAGGTGCTAAAAATAATAATAATAAGCAGTTCAGAGAATCATGTCAAATTCAACTTTGCTTTTGTTGTTCAATAAGAGTTTTTAACAACACAAAATTATTTATTTATTTCTGGTTTTTTAATGTAGAAAATAAAATAATTTATAATCATAGCCCTCATGATTGACTATTCAGTTACATGTATTAGTAATCCCTAAGGAAGTTGAAATGGTCCATCAAGGAAAGGTGAGTTACCCATCTCTTAAAATATCACTGGGTAATGTTTATTTTAGCCATTGTTCAGTCTGGCCCTCAGTCCTGCAGAATGAGAAACTAAATTTTGTTTCTACTTCTTATTCTCTTATTTATACTTCCCTCTTGAGACACTCAGTACTCAGAGGTAAACTGATAATAATCAAGTTTGCAAGATGATGGTCTGAACCTGGAACACTACATCTGCAAGATCAGCTTATCTTTTTCCAGAAGCACAATTACCTAAGAAATAAAATTATAATCAGAATGTCAATTTATTAGTTAATAAAAGTTAATAGCTGTTACAGGGACAACAATTTTTAAAATGTTAATTGCCTCTCTATTAGAACAACATTGGAAGCCAATTAATTATTAGAAGGTTGACTATTAATTTTTGCATTAGTTAGGGTATAGGCTAATATATTATATCATAGAGACCCCATAATACCAAGGCATCCATGAACAGTCCAGCCTGGACTACCATGTTCCAGGAGGGCATCTAGGAATCCAGATTCCAGTTATGGTAGCATTCATGCTGTTATCTCTCAAGATCTGCCCTTGTTGACCTGGTTGGAGCTGTCTCACAACCATGTAAATCCTCCAGTTGGAGGCAAGGAGGAAAGAAAGAAAATGTAGGGGTGAGGTGGGGGAGGGATTGATCTGTATTTTAAAACTATGACCAGGAATATTACATAATACTCCGCTCACATCTCATTGCCATAAATATTGTAACATGGCCACCTTAGCTGCAAGGGAGGCTAGAAAAATGTAGTCTCTAGGGAGATAGCCATATGTCCTACTAAAACTCAGCTGGGGTGCAGAGGTGAGTGGTCCTGTTACTAAGAGGACAATGAGCGGTCTCTCCCAGAGTATGGTTTCTGAACAAGCAAAGTTAGTTGAAGTAAGTGCTTAGTAGAATCAGGCTATCATAGGCTGTTTCAGCTATGATAGGTTAGAGGAATCAGCCTCCTTTTGTCTTCCATTGATTTGTTATGTCTCTTTTGGCATGAAATGAGCATAATATTAATATATAAAACATCAACAACAACAACAACAAAAAATCAACAGCAATCATTGTACCTACCTCTTGAGGTTGTTATGAGGATTAAATTAGTTAACATATATCTTACACTTATAGTAGTGTTTGGCACAGAGAAAGAATGAAATAAATTTTAACCATTATTATTACTATCACTTAGCACTGATATGTATATTTAAGATGCATGTATATAATAGCCTCTGTTACTAGACTATCAGGCTCTATTAACCATACTACCTGTTTTTCTTTTATAAGTACATTATTTTAGGAACTACAGTTTTGTAGTCACTCTTTAAAAAAAAAAGCCTATAGTTATTCTTATGTGGTTATTTTGTCACTTTAAAAACAAAAAGTCCCCAAACAACAAATGTTGGCATGGATGCAGAGAGTTAGGAACACTCACCCACTGCTGGTGGGACTGAAAACTAGTACAACCTCTATGGAAAGCAGTATGGAGATAATCTCAAAGAACTGAAAGTGGAACTACCATTTGATCCATCAATCCCACCACGGTGTATTGACACACAGGAAAAAAAGACATTCTATAAAAAAGACATCTGCACTCAAATGTTTATAGCAGCACAATCACAATTGCAAAGATGTGGAAACAACCCAAGTGCCCATCGATACATGAGTGGATTAATGAAATGTGATATATGTATACCATGGAGTAATACTTGGCCATAAAAAAATGGTGAAATAATACCTCTGTATTATCCTGGATGGAGCTGGAGCCCATTCTTCTAAGTGAAGTGTAGCAAGAATGGAAAAACAAACACCAATATACTCAGTATTCTTTGTGAAGTCCTCTTCTTATTGTTTATCTGCTTTTGTTTCACACTCTACTCTCTTCTCATCCACAGTATCCCTAATGATCTTATTCAATTTCAAAGCTTCAGTATGGCTATGACTATGAAATCTATGTCTCAAGCTTAAATCACTATTAAACATCTGTGTATCCAACTGCCCACTGCATATTTTTTCAAGAACATCCCAAAGTCATTTCACATTTAACAGTGGCAAAACTCACCTCCTAGTGCGCTCTTTCTCCACTCTTCCCAATTTCGATTTCACCATCCACCCAGTTGCCCAAGTCGGAAACCTGGAAGTCACCCTCAATTCCTTTTTCTGCATCACTATCAACATTAAATCAAGCATGAGATCCTATTCAATATCTCTCTCAAATGCATCCCAGTTCAACCACTTCTCTCTATTCCCACTGCCACAAACCTGGTCAAGGTCATTGTTTCTGCCTGGCTCACTCCCATAGCCTTCTTATTAGTCTTTTGTCTTCTGATACGGCTCTTGTCTTAATGCGGCCAGTGTTGTGTTACCATGTCTGATTATGCTACCACTTGCTTAAAACCCTTTCAGGAATCTCATTGCCCTATAACAAAGCCCAACTCCGTAATATGGCTCACATGACTTGCGAAGCTCTTTGTGAGCTTAATCCTGCTCATCCATGCAGCTTCATCTCTTACTGCCCGACTTTTCCCAGTTCATGTTCCAATAATGACGGACTCCTTTCAGTTTTCTGAACATGTCCTGCTCTCTCATCTCTAGGCCTTATGAACTATATTTTGTGTACTGTTCCCTCTGCATGAGAGCCCCCCATGTAGTTAACTTCTACCAAACCTCAGGTCTCAGCTTTTTCCTCCAGGAAGGCTTCCGGGTAACTCCTCCTTCTATAAATCCTTATAACACCTTGTACACTTTCTCAATATCCGTCATGCTCTCTTAAAATTGCTTGCTTATTTGTCTGCCTCTATCATTAGACCATGAAGCCCTATGAGAACAGGGATTTAAGTTTTCTTGTTTACTCTTGTATCCTAGCTCAGTGCTTGATACATTATATAGACTCAAGTATTAGTTAACTGCCTGAGGAACCAACTGAGCAATCAGCATGGCCAACAAAGGTCATTTATAGGGCAGAGGAAGGCATATTCCTAAGCAGCCAGAAGGCAGTGGAAGGGTCGAAGAGAGAATAGGGTGCTGAAAGGAGCAGCGGTGGGTGTTCAAAGAGTGGACCACAGCTGCTTCACAAACTTAGAAGCTCCATGAATGTACATAAGTAAAACTAAAAAAGAGAATCTTCAAGCTAGTTAGAATTAGGATATATCTGAGCTCAGTAAGTAACCAATTTGCATAGTTGACCCAATTCTTTTACTGAGGGTAGAAACTAAGGGTAGTTTCATCCCCTCCCTCATCACCTAATTCTGGCTTTGGATAAGCTCCACTCCTATCCTAGGAAGACTTTTGCAATTTTTTTTGCATACATTTATGAATTATACAAGATGAACCTTAAGATGGGCCTGAGAATACTATGTGTCATTTTGGCACACTGGCTTTGCATCCCCAAAGAGGGAAAATGTCAGCCTGTGAATTATATTCATAAATATACCAGGAGACACATCGCTGTAGAACCTGGCATGCTTGTAGCTTGGCATATCTGCAGTCAGGAATAACAAAGAGGCGGGGTGTCTTTAGGGAGTATTCCTTACACATCCAAGCTCTCAAAGGGCTGAACACTCCTACAGACATATTTTTCTATTCCCTTCTCCAGTACCAAATAGAACTCCAAAGTTTGAAGAGTAGAAGATAGTAGTTTCATCCCATCTTCTCAGGAACTCCCCCTGGGAGGAAATTAACAGGCAGGCAGATTTCAGTGCAACATACGGAAATTTTTACCATGCTCAGAGCTGTCTAAAGTGAGAGTAAACTGCCTCACAAATACTGAAATTCACTTCACTTTCAGCAGAAAAGGAGAAACTAGATCTTAGTCTTCAGCAGTGATTTGGGATGGAAGGGATATGATGACCTCTAAGTTTTATTCTGATTATAAAATTCTATGATGTAAGTTTTTTCTTGATGACTCAGAGGAACATAATGAATATGAATGATTGTAGTGTTCAATGATGCCGTGAGGTACTTAGGGTCCGTGAGGTGAATTCAACCGGATTTTCTTATAATATGTTGCTCCAGGGAGCAGAGCTTTTGTTGCTAATTTGTATACTACCCCCAAGTTTGTCCATGCCCCTGGCCAGTCTGGTCAGCTAACACACTACATATTTTCTCTCCATCTGAATGGAAGTCTTTGGTGAACAGGAAGCAAAACTTCTTTTGGTACATAAGAATTCCATAAATGTGGTACTTAGTTAAAATTTGGTAAATGAACGATGAATCATTTCTTAGGAGAGAATGCTGCTCTTTTATCTACCAGAGCTTAGAAAGGACTGCTTCTCCATGCATTGACCCAAAACACAATCCACATAGACTCTGCCCTTCTCTGAGCATATCACCTTGTGCGAGATTCTTCCTGTGTCTTGAAATGTCAACTGTCTCTTTCCTGTCTTCTAAATGCTTACTCCTCAGTTCAATTCCCATTAAAATATCTCCTCTGGGATATCTTCCTTGGTCATAATTAACTACTGCTCTTATGTGCTCTTACAATTTTAAACATACTTTTATTATGAACTTTAATATTTTATCATAACTATCTGTTCCCATTTATTTCTCTAGTTAACTCTGAGAGCTTATTGAGGACAGAGTAGCCCACCCACAGTACAATGCCTAGTACAGAGTAGGTGCTCAGTAAACACTGGGGGACTGAGTGAGGTAAATTAATGTGTCCCCCTCTGGCAAAGAAAAGGACAGAGCTTTAAGGCATTCATCTCAAGGGGCATTTTTACCCACTTTCTAATTCCCAACTTGGTTCTAGATCTAAAAGTCTGACGTCCAAATTAATGGGTCATATATCTTGCTACAGTGAGGCTTCCTGGAGGTACACACAAACAGAGAGACAGAAGAACGCATACACACCCATATGCACACACACCCTCGAACATCCCTATTAAATTTTAAATATTTCATATTTTGAGAAAACCATTTGTTATCATTTTAAGGATCATATTTTTATGACATAGATGCATTGTAATGAAGCCAACTTTGCATTTGGACAGTCTGGGTTCAAATTCCTGCTTCACCCATTGCCTTGCCGTGTGACTACGCACATCTGACAAAGCTCTCTAAGCAACTTACCTGTAAAATGGCAAGAATAATAGTTTCTACTTCATGATGTTTTCTGGGCATTAAATAAACTTTTGACATACTTAGCATAGTGACTGGCATGAGGTTAAAAAATACATAAATAAGATAAAACTCAGAAATAAATAAACAAACTGATCATAGAATTATATAAGGTAGTCTAGCAGAGAGCTTCAGGGTCTAAATTTGAAAGAATATGCAACTGCGAAGAAAATTTATCCATGATATAATTAATTATTGGAGCCACTAATATATAAATACACTAGATGTGGGCCACCACGTGCTATGCAATCAAGGATTCAAACACTGTCTCTTCCCATCTATTGTAATCAATCATTTCAAATATTATGCTTAAGCAACAGTTTGTCTCAATTATTGAAAAACATTTATTAATTTAATTAAGTCTGTATACCTTTACTGCAAAAACAAAATTATAAAAGGTGAACTTGGAACCTTAAAAAATAGTTCTGTTAATTAATCACAATAATTTTCATATAATAAATGTAAATATATCGGATTATACCATTTTCCTGCCTTACTGATTCACTGCTGGGAATTCATGAGATAATTTTTGACAGCTAAAGTATTGTTGGCCCTTCTATCACAGGCAGGAGGAATAGGTACAGATAGTTTTTCACCATCATCGTGCCCACCCTGGCTCACCCCTGTATCCCCACTGCAGTCTTTCTGAGCCAAGGGAGTTGTGCCCCATGGACCTTGTCTTACTATTTAAGGACATCAGTTACTGAAAGGTGATTCCATGTCACTTAGGCCAATGGAAGAATTTGACAAGGGGAAAAAAATCTTCTTCCTCATTTACATAAGCCACTCATTCCTAATCAGGGATTTACAGTAACATAAGATATTTCCAATTATGTCAGAGAATAGTTTTCAAAACAAAAGGCATTAAAATTCAGTGTGTTTTTTTTTTTAAATTGCACTTTTAGAGCACTACTTAAATAAGGGAATAGTGGCTTTTGGAGGAAGATAATATAATGATAAAGATATATACTTGAAAAAGAATAAATTTTATGTAAGTATAATTAAAGATAGGATTTAGGATTTTTTACCTATGGGATCTTAAATAGATGACTTTCATTATGACTAACTTTTTCACTTAGGATTTTAAAAGCTAGGTTATAAGTTACTTTTTTTGACTAATTCAAGGCATTCAAATTGAAAAGGTAAAATATAGGTTAGCGGTAGTCTTTAACTTTTTAAAAGTTTGTCAAACTTGTAAATTGATTGATCGCAATTCAGAATGAATTTTCCTAAGTAGATAATGTTTTACATGGGGTTGGTCTAGGAGTCCACCCACAGAAATATTTTTAAAATGTAGCTACATGAAATCCCACCAAGTGTGTTAAGCCCTCAGAACTGCAAAGATTATGTGAAGATTAAGATGCCATTACACATGATTCAAGATAATATATTGCTGTTCTTTCACAACAACTCAAAATTTATCTACATCCCCAAATCAGAATAGCCCTTTAAATTTACAGACTGCAAACATTTTGGATAAGTGTATTCAAAAGGGAGATGGACTCTTTTCACTTCTTGTGCCACAGCTGTGCTGGTGCCCTCAGTAGGGACTTAGCGGATTGCAGGACTAAGTGCTGAGCAATCACACATAGCAACGTTGTAGATAAAAATGGGTCCTTGAGTCCACACTGGGTTGCTGGAGCACATCTACTTCATGATGAGAGACAAGGTCCTGTTCCTCACCGTGCAGTGGCATTGCAGGGGTTCCACTGACCTCGGATGGGGGCACCTACAGGGAGTGGAGAACTGTGGTGGGATCTGATGGAGAAGGAAAGGAGCACTGGGACAGGGGGGACATTAGCTGGGGGAATGGCAAAGAGAGGAGGAGCTGCGATCACTTATTCCTCTTAGGACAGCCAGGCCCTCTAGTGCTCCTTGTTGGATGTTTTCGAAAGATGACACGTTAGAGAGGTTTTCTCTTCCTTTATCTTCCCAGGATCCCTCCACCGTCCATCTCAATACTGTTTCATATCACATATTTGCCTTGGCCACCAACAGGTAATAAGGCAAAGTGGAGAAACACTGACCTGGACCTACAGAAGGGGCAGTAGATGAAGTTGTGACAGAAGTTCAGACCGCAGACAGAGCCTACAGCAGAAGGGAGGTGGAGTGAGCTGTGACAGCAGAAGAGGACTTCCTGGATGACACGAGTGAGGAGGGAGTAAGTGCAAGTTGTCTGTGAGTCAGAGGTAATCTCTACAAACTCTGGCAGAGTAACTCTCCCTCTGCTCTGTGAGGATTGGAGATTTCAAGGCCATATTCTCAGCATTTAAATTCAGTGATGACCATGGAGGACTGTACATCCAGGTAAGCGTTGTCACATTGGGGTCCTTTAAAGTGGACACACTGAAGAAGCAATAGATTGTCTGTGGCAGACATTTCTACTGAACTAATGGTCAAGAAATCTAAGTTTCAGCCTCAGCCTTGCCCCGCAACTCTCTGCATGATTTTTGAGTAAGTTTCTGGACTTCATTATCAGTGTATTGGAGGGAGGAACAAAACTACGTCATCTCCAAGAACCCTTACCACTCTTCTGAAGGTAAGCTTTCTATTTCTTAGCTGAGCAAACACAGTTTTGCTGGATTACTAAGCAGTCCATAGGCAATGATTCCAAAATGGAATAAAGTTCACTGAGCTATTGAACAATAGATTCCATTAATGAGTCTTTGAAAGTAAAGAAAATCCTAATCTGTAACCACAGAGCCACTTGCAGATGTCGAATTGCTATTTTCCTATTTAATAATTTCTACATATAAAGTCTTATCCCTATTCTAAATACTGGCATTGGTATAATAAGGCAATGTTATTCAAATTAGACTTAAGCAAACAGTCATAATACTCCTAATTTCACCGATAGAATTCACTAGAACAGCAGAAGTCAGTTTGGCAACTGCTTTATCCTCATTCTTTAAAGAATTTCCCACCATGGAAGTCATGTGAAACTCCAATATTATCCAAGTAAGTTTCATCCATTACGAGATATATTCCAAAACCTTTATTACAATTTAATTACCTTTCATGAAGGACAAAATCTTTTTGAAGTTTAAACCAAAATAAGGTCTGAGAATGACTTGCTTTTCTGATAAAATATTATCTCTGTGTTAAAATAAAAGCTAACATTTATTGAACATTTATTTTGTGTAGGTTCTATGCCACTAGGAGCTAGTGGACCCAAAGAGGCAGGCAAGCATTATTATTATCTCTATGTTATACACAAACATTTGAACCGCTTGTTACAGGACAAATATCTGGTAAGTAGCCGAGCTGGGATTTTACCCAAATCCATCCGATTAAATAAAATTATTCAACAGAGGTAAAAAATGCTGGTTACCTCCTATGGTTTAAAATTCAATTCAGGTCCCGTTTGCCCACTGATGTGCCATAACACCCAGGTATGAATGCATAGCCCTCAGTACCCTGGAACCTGACTTGGGGGCCCCCAGCATGTCCTCTGCCTATAGATCTGAGATGTCACTAAGTGACAGGGAGTCATCAACTACTATGGGCTCCTTGATACTCTGCCTTCATGATCTCTCCCTTACCTTTTGAGATGTAGAAGCCAGTAAAATTTGTTCTACCTTTTCTTCAGAGGGTCTGTGAGAAATCGAGATCTTTCATCCTCACAGAGTTGTGAGAAATCCTTACCATTTGAGGCAGTTTCCACTAAGGGTGAAAATTGGTGTCTCTTTTTAGTCTGGGGACTTCTGGTACACCCTTATTTCTTAGGGCAAGAAAGACCAGTCCATAGAACTCACTTATGTGAGAGTTACAAAATATATGACCTGTTTTTGAGGTCAGTCTGTGTGACCCTGAGTCATGAGGTTGGCAGTTTAGCAGCAGAGACAAATTGGTGAAACTCAACCTGAGAGTAAACGGCACAGCGACCTCTGACACTGTCACCCTGTCACATTTTCCCTCTTTAAGTAAGGACAAAATAGCTCATATATTGTACTTATAATATTAGCTCAACATACCTAAGTCAACAGAAATATAACTAAAGGTTAACTATGCAAATCTTTAGTGTTAATTATTTTTAAAAATCTAAAAGTGTGTTTCCTTATTTGATAGTGAGACGTATGAGTCATCATAGTACAAAATTAGTCATGACTGAAAGACTGGTTTGAATAATTACATTCATGATAAAAATAATGTTATTACCATAATATGAATCTAATCAGCAAAGGGCATTACATAATTTTACAGTGCAAAGAAATCAATGGTTAAATACATGTTTCTCAGCTCCTCCTTCAGAATAGAGATATTCTTTTTCTTAAATACCTTGAACATTAAAAAATTCACACCTAGGGATAGTCCTTCACTTTTAATTTTTCTCCTAGAGGAAATCTCTTCACATGTATTATTTATTTTACATTAACATTCAGACATATCTTTATTTAACATTAACTATACAATTAATACAAATAACTTCCAAGCTCAGGTTAATATTAGTGTTTGATAGTATGACTTTCACTATTTGTGTTATAAAGTCATACTAATTTTCAGTCAAATTTTGTGATATGTAGTCACGTCATTCTTTTTTGCAATGAGTTTGTGTAATAATTTATTAGTTACTAATATTGATAGCTTTACCAATTCTCAGGGTTTAATTAAAACACTAAATGATATATATAGGATATAAAAACACACACAAACACACACACACACAGTACTGCGATCTTAGAGTCAGAGAAACCGTAGTAAAATTCTATATAAATCACTAATTAGTTGTGTGAGCTTGTGGATGCTAATAATTTCTGTAAAATACAAGCACTGCTCCTTACCCCTGTAGAGAACAGAGAAAGTTTACCTATCAATGAGGCCACCACAAGGTCCTCTTCCTCGGAACGCTGTGCCACGATTTTTAGGGTGCACTGCTTTAGTCTTTACTAAGTTTTATTATTATTATTATCATCTCCTTCTTTTGAATCCATTTTCTACACCAATAATACAGTTATCTTTATGAAATACAAAAGAGATTTTTGTCTTTTTCCTGCTTAAAACCCATCCATCTATCGAGCCATTCATTTACATATTCTTTATCATATTGTTTCAGGTCATTTGAATGGTGTTTATTTATAATTCAGCTTCATAGTTTGATATCATTTAATGTCTTATATGATTCAAAGGGAAGTACAAGTCAGAAAGCCACAAATTAAAAACAAAAGAAATTATTTTCCATTCTCTATAATTTAAAGGAAAGTTATATTGGACTATGAGGACTGCAACTGCATTAATCATTTTGTGATCTATTCAAGTTCTTAGATTTAGATATATTAAATAATTAGCTAAAATTAAATAAACCATGCCTACATAATAATTTTTTAAAAACACAGCATCATACATCATTACAAAATGAAACTCTCACACATCATATACAAGTAATTCTGTTTTTATCATATTATAAAAGTTTAAATACGATGGAGATGCTCTTACAGCAGTGCAGACATGGGCACAGATGTTAATGTTTATTTGTTCACACATTTATTTGTTACTGGAAAAGGTTGCACTGGATTCTCTAATATGATCTTTATTCTGTCATTCCAGTATCGAAAGTTTCACTCACATATCCTAGACGTAGTCTAAAGGAGACCATGACCTGGATTGCCACAACCACTTAAGGGTAACATAGGCTTTGGACTTCAGCATACAACACAATACAAATTTAGAAAACAATGCAAAGGAATACACTAGAAATTAGTTTGCCCTGTGATATTACAAAAATAAAACAGAAAAAAATAACCTTTAGAGTATAATTTACTTAAACAGTCAGGTTCTCAGACTTTCAGTGCATGAAAAACATGCATCAAAATTAGTTCACTCTACTTTTCCAAAAAAGAAACACCTATTCTACTATAAATTAAGACAAATAAATGCAGACTCTAATTGACCCAGTCATTTATACTCAAGGAAATAGCACATTTCTGGGGAACGAAAAGCATATTCCCCAGAGAGGAGTTTAGTTTCCTCCTACCCTGCTGATATTGAAAGTGGGTACAAGGCCCACTGTTGGACAATATTGTGGGTGTTTGTCTTCTTTCTTTGCACTCTCTTCTTTCTTTTTCAGTGGTGTTATAGCTCCTACTTCAGAATGGTTCTCAAGATAGATCGCATAGGTTCAGATGTAAACAACTCATTAAAAGAGCTTAAATATTACAAGTTTTCCAGAGATGTGCCCCTTAATAGCAGAACATAATTCTTAAATCAAGAGAAGAGTCTCTCAAAAAACTTCCAGAAACACCTGAAATCCTTGTGGAAAAAGGTACGTTCCTAAAACCATCTCCTGCAGATTCTGATTCAATAGATCTCAGGTGGAGTCAAGGAACTCAGGAGGCTCAAAATTAACCAAACTTGGAAAACATTAACCTAAAAAATGACTCTGATTGTAGATTTCAAGCATCAGTGAGTAAGTCACACGTTCTTTCTGACAAAGCTGTCATAGATTGAGGTCATGGTTTTAAAAATGTTTACTCAAGGGAACTGGGGAGCTAGGCTGGTTATGTTTTGCAATTTCAATGCAAAATAATTGCATTGATAATCTTTAAGATAAGATTTTCCATTTCCTACTTTAGCAAGCTTTATACCTAACAAATAATAAATGAAGGACCTCTCACAGGAGCTGGTATTTCCTGCCACTTAAAATTAAATGTAGCTAGGAACATTAAAACAAGTTCCATTTAAGACCATTTTATAAATCAGAAGCTAGCCTCTAGTGTTTAATAAGACATTTAAAAAGAAACCTGTGCTGGAAGTCAGCATTTTAATTTTCAAAATGGAGAATAAGGATGGAAATAAAAATGATTATGGAAGAAAATTGAATGTGACATGGGAACGATTTAGAGTCTCTTGGGAAATAATGGCGGGGAAGGATTATTATTAGAGAATTTTGGCTTATTTTCCTGTTCTGAGATTTGGGACACTAGATTTAACCTTTATGTTATGAACTGTAGACTACAGAGCTACTTTCTCTTCGACATTCATGTAATATTAAATGAGTTTGACCTCGTGTGAGACCCAGGGAGATGTGGGTGAGAAGACTATTCCACTCTGCATTCATAGTAGCAAGAACTTTAAAGAACTGAGTGGTAAAGAAAATCCGAAGGTGGTGGTATGTAATTATTTCATTTGTTTACATATTCCCAGAATTTAGAATTAGAAAATATGTCTGTCACATTCAGCATTCCCAACAGGGAGATAGTCTAGTAAGATTGAATGGTTTTATTATTCATTATTATTGTTGTTTTATGAGCATAAACTTCATTAAAAGAGTGGGAATAAAATAACATTCAAGTCGTCTGTGCTGCTTTATATAACCAAAGACATATTAGCTCCAAACTGGCCATCAATTAACTTTGTAGCTTGGGAAAATTTCAGCCCCCAGATCAGATTTAAGCTTTCTCACGTGTCCCTTGTAGCTGTACTGTGGTGTGGAGTGGCTTGCCCTGACTCCTGGTGCAGCCATGGTGGTTGGCAGTGAAGGTTGTCTATAGAAGCTGTATAAGGAAATGTTTACACATCATACACAAATGTACTGTGTCAACCTGCTAGGTCACATTTCATAGTACTCTACTTACATTAATTCTTTTAATCATCATGGCAAAACTTTAAAGTAGACACATTAATATTGTTGTTTCCATTTTACAGACAGGACCTGGGAAGCACAGAGAGGTTAAGTAACAAGCCCTGAGTCACCCAGCTAGTAAGTGGTGAGCCAAGATTTGATTCCAGACTGTCGGGTTCTGGAGTACTTGCGTGCTCAACCACTACGCTCTATCACCTCTCTGCTAGATTGTGTGAAGAGCAAGTTTAGATACCATTGCTAAAGCTGGGCCTGGCTGTGATAGACAGTGTGGGATCAGTTCCAACATCCAAATCAGAAGATGCCTTCAATTTTACAACCCTCCACAGATCCTTAATAAACTCTTAATAAACCAAAAATGCTGTCACTATTACTAACTTATAAACCAGACACTTAATATATCTATAACTTGCACTTTAACTTTTTTCAAAAATTCAGGCTAAGTTAAATAACAGCATTGATTTTGATCAGCCTAGTGTTAGTCTGTGTTTAATGGAATTTTTTTATATTTCACTGTTAAATATATTTGGTGTTGATTTCTGAAATGTGTGTGTGTGTTTAAGAGTGTGTGTGTGTGTGTGTGTGTGTGTGCAATACTAAGGGTATTTCCTTCTTTTCCTCTTTCCAAGAATTTTTATGAGGAACGATTGTTGAATTTTACCAAATAGTTTTTGGTAGTCATAAATAGAACCACACCTTTTCCCTTCTTCTGTTACTTTAATATTAATATTTAAGAAACATTTTTATTATTGAACCATTGTTACATTCCGCAACAGACCATGTTGAGGTATTTTTAAATATGTATTGAGGAGTATTATTACAAATTTATAAACAGAAAAAAAATAAATTTAATCCTACCAAAAACAGTTATGTGAACCTATAATGCAGCAGAAACCACTGAGGCAATTTTAGGACCATGAATAAAAGAAATGTCAGCATGTACCCCTTTCTTCTTTTGTCTTTCAAAGATTCTTTTCTTATTAAATTATTTCCCTAATAACTAACAATATCTAGACTTATAAAACAAAATAAAATAAAGCAGACCCACTCTGTGAGAATGTTGCTTTTAGTAAGTCTTAACCAATAGAGCATACGCTTATAAGGTTGCCTCTCTACGTAGGAAGATTTAAGATGTGAGGAGGGGCAGCTCCTGACTATAAAGACTAACCCATAATTCTTTAAGACAGGGTACACTAAGAGAGGAAAGGGAAAAAGTAAGTCTCCCTCAGTTTAGAGTACATTTTCTGTGAAATTCCTTTCTTTTTTACTGAAAATTTTAAAAATTATATATATTTAAGGTAAACAACATGGTGTTTTCCTATATAAGTATACCTTGTGTAATGATTCCCACAATCAAACTAACATATCTATCACCTCACACGGTTCCTTTTTTTTTTTTTTTCGAGGTGAGAAGACTTAAGTTCTACTGTCTTAGCACATTTCCAGTACAAAATACATTATTATTAACTATAGTTACTATTGGTATATAGTTACCATATATACCAATATATGCTATATATTATTAATATATCTCTAAAACTTATTCATCATAACTGAAAGCTTGTACCCTTTGACCAAGACCTCTTCATTTCCTCCTTCCCTCATCCCTTGACAACCACCATTCTACTATCTCTTTCTCTAAGTTTAATTTTTTTAGATTGCACATGTAAGTGATATCATGCCTTTCCGGGCCTGGCTTATTTCACTTCGCATGGTGTCCTATAGGGTCATCTATGTTGTTGTTGCAAAGGTCAATATTTCCTTCTTTTAAAAGAATGAATAAATAATATTCCATCGTATATATATTTTATAATTTCTTTATCCATTCATTTGTCAGCAAACTCTTAGATCATTTTTACATCTTGGCTATTGTGAATGCTGCTGCAACAAACATAAGAAAGCAGACATCTCTTCAAGATACTGATTTTATTTCCTTCAGATGTATATCCAGAAGTAGGATTGCTGAATCATATGATAGTTATAATTTTTTGAGGAACAAGGGTGCCAAGAATACACAATGGAAAAAGAATAGAATCTTCAATAAGTTAATGATTTCTTTTTTATTAAGTAACAAATAAAAATTATATATATAAACTTATATACACATATTGTGTACATAATGTTTTGAAATATGCATACATTGTGATGACTAAATGAAGCTATTTAATATATGCATTATCTCATATACTTATCATTTTTTATGGTGAAAAGACTTAAAATCCACTGTCAGCAATTTTCAAAAATACAATACATTGTTATTAACTGTGGTCACCATGATATACACTAGATTGCTTGAACTTATTCTTCTTATTTAACTGAAATTTTGTATCCTTAGGCCAACATCCCCTCAACCTGGGTAATCACTATTCTACTCTCTGCTTGTATGAGTTCAATTTGTATGATCTCATAGACATAATACTGCAGTATTGGTCTTTTTGTGCCTGGCTTATTCCATTTAACATAATGTCCTCCAGGTTCATTCGTGTTTTGCGAATGGCAGGATTTCCTTCTTTCTAAACAATGGAATAGTATTTTACTGTGTGTATGTACCATACTTTTCTTTATCCATTCAACTCTTGATGAACACTTATATTGATTCTATATCTTGGCTACTGTGAATAATGCTGCAATAAACATGAGAGTGCAGATATCTCTTCAACATACTGATTTTATTTTCTTTGGATATATACCCAATACTGGGATTGCTGGATCATGTGATAGTTCTAGTTATAATTTTGGGGGGAACCTCCATACTCTTTTTCATACAGCTGTATTAATTTACATTCCCACCAACAGTATACAAGGAGGCTCCCTTTTCTCTACATCCTTACCAACATTTATCTTTCATCTTTTTTTTTTTTTTTTTTTTTTTTTTTTTTTTTTTTTTTTTTTTTTTTTGAAACAGAGTGTCACTCTGTTGCCCAGGCTAGAGTGCGGTGTCGTCAGCCTAGCTCACAGCAACCTCAAACTCCTGGGCTCAAGCGATGCTCCTGCCTCAGCCTCCTGAGTAGCTGGGACTACAGGCATGTGCCACCATGCCTGGCTAATTTTTTCTGTATATATACATATATATATATATATATATATATACATATATTTTTTTTTTCCTTTTTTAGTTGTCCAGATCATTTCTTTCCATTTTTTAGTAGAGACGGGGTCTTGCTCTTGCTCAGGCTGATCTTGAACTCCTGACCTTGAGCAATCCACCCGCCTCAGCCTCCCAGAGTGCTAGGATTACAGGTGTAAGCCACCGTGCCCAGCCATCTTTTATCTTTTGATAGTAGTGTGAGGTAATATTTCATTGTGGTTTTAATTTGCATTGCTTTAATGATTACTGATATTTAGCATTTTTTCAGTTATCAGTTGGTCATTTTTATATTATCTTTTGAGAAGTCTCTGCTCAGGTCCTTTGCTTATTTTTTAAGCTTGTTTTTTAGCTATTGAGTTATATGAGTTCATCAAATATTTTGGATCTTAATCCTTCATCCGATGTATACTTTGCAAATATTTTTTCCCATTCTTTTTCATTTTGTTGATTGTTTTCTTTGTTGTACAGAAGATTTTTAGTTTGATATAATCCCATGTGTCTAATTATGCTTTTGTTGCCTGTGATTTTAGTGTCATATCCAAAAATGGAGTTTTTTCCCTATTTTCTTTTAGTAGCTTATAGTTTCAGATCTTACATTTAAGTCTTTAATTCATTTTGAGTTGATGTGTGTCTATGGTATGAGGGTCTGATTTCATTCTTCTTTATGTGGATATCCACTTTTCACCAACACTATTTGTTGAAGAGACTGTCCTTTCCCCATTGTGTGTTTTTCACATCTTTATCAAAAATCAATTGATCGTAAATGCATGGATTTATGTCTGGGCTCTCTATTCTGTTCTATTGGTGTATAGTATCTCTTTTTATTCCAGTAACATGCTGTTTTGATTACCATAGCTTTGTAGTAGATTTTAAAGTCAGGTAGTGTGATGCCTCCAGCTTTGTCCTTTTTCATCAAGATTCCTGTAGATATTCAGGGTCATTTGTGCTTCCATATCAATCACAGAATTGTTTTTTCTATGTGAAAATACCATTGGGATTTTGATAGGGATTACATTCAATCTGTGTATCACTTTAGACGATTTAACATTAATTCTTCCAACCCATGAACATGGCATGTCTTTACCTTTATTTGTGTCTTCTTCAACTTCTTTCATCTATTTTTTTTAATAGTTTTCAGTGTACAGGTCTTTCATCTTGGTTAAATTTATCCATAGGTGTTTATTCATTTTGATACCATTATAAATGGGATTGTTTTCTTAGTTTCTTTTTCAGATTAGTTCATTGTTAGTATATTGGAACACTGCTGATTTTTGTATATTGATTTTGTATCCTGCAACTTTACCAAATTAATTCATTAGTTTTAACAGTTATTTGGTGGGACCTTTAGAGTTTCCTATCGATAAGGTCATGCCATCTGCAAACAGGGACAACTTGACTTCTTCTTTCCAATTCAAATGCCTTTTATTTCTTTTTCTTGCCTAATTGCTGTGGCTAGGACTTCTAGTACAATTTTGAATAGAGGTGGCAATATTGGACACCCTTGTCTTGTTCCTGATCTTAGAGGAAGAGCTTTCAGCTTTTCATTTTTGAGTACGATGTGTTAATTGTGGGCTTGTCATATATGGCCTCTATTGTGTTGTGGTACATTCCCTCTATACCTCAAAGTTGAGAGTTTTTATCATGAAATGATGTTGAATTTTGTCCAATGCATTTTCTGCATCTATTGAGATGATCATATGATTTGTATCCTTCATTCTGTTAATATAGTATATCACATTTATTGATTTCCATATCTTGAAATAATTCTTCATCCCTGGAATAAATCCCACTTGATCATGGAGTACAATCTTTTTAATGTGCTATTGAATTCAGTTTACTGTATTTTGTTGAGAATTTTTGCATCTATGTTCATCAGGGATGTTGGCCTATAATTTTCTTCTCTGGTTCTGGTATCAAGGTAATGCAAGCCCTATAAAATGAGTTTGGAAGTATCCCCACTTCTTCAATTTTTTGGAAATGTTTGAGAAGGATTAGTGTTAGTTTTTCTTTAAATGTTTGATAGGTCAATTTCTTTCCTATAGATTTCCTTTGCTCCTGGAAAATAAATGGAAGAAACATTAAGCGATTGGTTCTGGGCAAGAACTGAATTCTTATCTTTTCTTTTTCTTCTATAATTGCCAGATCCCATACACAGTAGGCATAAAAATATGGGTGCTTGTTTTTGTGGAAGATTAAGTAATTTTTAATAATTCAGCAGTTGGAAAGCTTCCTCTAAGAACTCCAGAGCTGAATGTAAGACAGGATGTACATCTTTCACAAAGAGACCAATATAGCATTTGGGTTGAAGATATGGGTTTAGGACTCAGCAGCCCTGTTCTGCACTAGCTAGCTAAGCAACTTTAACCTCTCAAAGGGCTCGGTTTCTTCATCTGTAAAATGGGTATAATAATACCCATCTTTCCAGGGTGAAGTAAGCAATGTAAAGTGATTATTAGTTCAGTATCTGGTACATAGTACTCAATAAATGTTAGCTAAATACATATGCATATCCACACATGCATACATTATGAAATATTTTCAGAGCTTTCAGAAATAACCAAAAATGGCTTGCTGAATCCTCTGGTTCTGAGGATACTGTCAGATAAGTGCCCTGAGACACAAAATGAATTGTAATATTTGGCTAATCCAGCCTCTTTGGGTCAAGCAGTGCTGTAGCTATTAAATAAAAGTTTCAAAGCCAGAGGAATGATTCTTATTATGAGAATTTACTAAAGGGCATGTCCTCTCCAGTGAATAGTCACCTTTGCAGTTCAATAGTGCTCTTCATAGGAGGCCCTGACTTCTTTCTGGTTTATAAACTAATTATAAATCTTTGCCATGAGAAAAAGCTCCCAGAAGGAGAGAGGAAAATAACACAAATACTCTGTTCCCCCTCAAAGTCAAATATTACCATATTTAAAATTAAAAATTAAGTATTAATCAAATTAAGTATCAATTGATCAAATTAAGTACCATCATCAAGTTAATTATTGGTCAAATTAAATATTGAACCAAATGATTCTAAAATTAATTTTAGTGAAGTAAGAATACAAAGGCAGGCTGGTGAATCGTGATTACCATTCTTGGGAAAAGTGGGGTTCATTCTTGGCCTCACTTTTCCAAGCCTGTGGAATCCTTCAGGGATGCTTTTTATCCCAGCTGTGAGATACCAGGCGAGTCACCTATTTCTTTGGCAGTTGGTTTCCACCTTTGAGAACTGGACAAGTTAGGCTGAAAGACTTCAGCTCCCTGGCAACTCTAACGTTCTCTGATTCCATGTTTTGACGGGGCAGGTTGTATTACATAGCTCCACATGGCAAGTCCCCCTGCAGCCATGCAACCTGGCAGACCAGATTTTAGGACAGCCAAGATGAGTACTGAGGGAATCAGCCAGTCCTGAGCTCCCCCAACTCCTAAAGTGAAGGGACTGGACCAAATTTCCTGTGAGTTCTTGCATTCCACACTGATGGTCAAAAGCTCTTGCCTTTGGAAAATTGCAGTTAGGGTCCATTTGGAACTGCCAAATTAGAATAAAAATGAATATGAAGAACCATCACTTGTGAATCTTTCCCTAATAGATGTATAACTGGCTTTAAAGTCTCTGACACATTTGGCTGAGTGCTGGGTCACCCCTCACCCGACCATCTGGCTCTAGGACAGTTATGCAAAGGTTACTCTCCACCCAAGGCACCAAGAGCATTTATATTAACATCCTGTGGGCAGGCATATGCAGAAATGGAGACTGTGATCAGCCCAAGGTCAAAAGCCAAAGAAATGTGGAAAACACCTGGACTGTGAGAACAGCAGAATAAAACTTGCTTGTGGTGAAAATTCTGTCTGTGCAGCAGCAAGGTCGAAGTGAAGAAAAGCTGACAGGCTGAAGGAGGAAGGTATAGAGCAGTCATTAATGATGAAAGACTTTAGCTGAGATTCAAAAGCATAACTGTGCTGAAGGGTTAGCTGGCCTTCTAAAAATCCAACCTCCTTCAGAATTGCTGGTAAGAGATGACTTTGAAAATGTTCCTGATACCTGTATTCATCATGTTAACACTGCTGGTCACCATCACCTGATGCCATTTTTTTGCGAGTTGGCCTTTTGATAAGGTCTGTTTGCCTGGAAAAATGTAGCCTTGGATATATATTCATCATATATTTGTGCTTCAGAGATAACTCATACCTTTAAGTTTGATTACATTTCCTTAATTAAATACAGATTGCTATGGCTCCCAGGTGTCTGGGATAAATTTAATAAAAACAAAATTCCCACCACCTGTGCCAGGCTGTGAGCGAGACTGTTGTGCTTACTTGTTAGTAGAACAATCACTTGGATGGTGGATTACACTACCACGCACTCAGTCCATGCACAGGAAAGTCCCCTCCTTCCCCAGTTTCCTCCACTTGCTCACTGATTCCTTTAACTGGGAACACAATATATCATTTGACAAGTAGAAATGTGACTTAAATGCAAGTATCATTGGGAGAGGTATTCAAAGAGCCAGAGAATTAATCCCTTCTCCCATACTTCATAAAAAAAGAGATTTTAATCTTTCTTGGCTATTTCTATATCATCCTGAAAAATATCTCAAACTTCTCAGAATACTAGGAATGTGTTGTTAATAGATCCACACACAACACAGGAATGTGTTAGATGTGTATCGAACTTCCAGATGTGTCATAGCCCCGGAGGTAGACGGGAGAACATGCCCTCCACCAAGTCTCAGCTCTTAAACCTTCTGGTTCCTATCAATTCCTGGGCTGTGGCTCAACCCACATGTGGTGCAACAGAACAAGAACAGAGAACAGCTACTATTTTATCATCAACTGCTATTTGCCAGGCGTTGTTTTTAGCATCACTCATACATTGTCCCATTTAATCTTTAACCTTTAACATTTAATCATTTAACCTTCCCCTGTAGGGAAGGAATATTTCCTATTCTATAAATGAGCTGTGTTAATCTGGATCCTCCAAGAAACTGATGTTTAGTTGGGATTAAAACTGCAAGGATCTTAGGGAAGTTGTGTGAGAGAAAGGAAGCAGGAAGGAAGTTGGAAGGTTGGAAAAGCCATCTGACCACAAGTCAAGTTTGACCCTGGGTAAAGGAATGAGGGAGAAAGCATTCTAGAGTATTGTGCAGTCTAAGGCAGTTTTCACAATGTTGTCAGGGAATCCTTAAACCAAGATGTCCCTTGTCTCCCAGGAATGGGGCTGCTTCAGTACTCCTGTGTTGGATTTCCACAGCTGGGACCCTGAGTCACTCACTCTCCCTCAGGGAAAGGTCTTCGAGGCTCGTTCTTGTGGCTGCCCAACAGGTTGAGTCCGCTGAATTTGCTCTGGGTCTCACAGCAAGTTGGTGGCAGAGGAATGTGACCTGTCTGCCCAAATTCTATCCCCAGACATCCAAACATGTGTGAATAGAATCCGCAGAGGTGCCAAACACCGAGCCCAGGTCCCTGATACACTCGCCATCTCACTTCAGGCTCCCCAGCCTGCAAAACCAGCACAGTGAAGCCACAGCACCCTGAAGAGCTGAGGAGAATGGGAGAAAGCCCCTGTCAGAGGCAGCTCGTTGCTACCTAGCACGCTGCTCTCCCACTGCTTTAATAATTTGTTATAAAACAAACAAAGTCACCAGGGGAATCGCTGCCAGCAGATAATGGCCTCCTGCTTTGCAATTAAGCGCTGACATTCAGCTTCGCCTCACCAGTCATGGCATATCGCTGCTTCCTGTCCCAGTGTTCTCACCCATGAGCGTTTTGTGCTAATCAAATTTATTATCCCATGCTGCAGATCTTGACATTCGTTTCCTTTTCAGCTTGGTGGTGAAGGTTTAGAGAACATAATTTTTAAGCTACCTGTTCTCTCCCACCTGGCATTCATATAAACCCTACAAAGAAACACAAAAAGGCTTAAATAAAGCACAAAAACTCCGAAAGTCTATGTTGGTATGAAATGCCAGTTGTCAGTGGGATTCATTCACAAGACAATCTTATCAAGTTGATAAGGAAGTGGACACTGGTGCAAGTTCTTTCAATGCCAGGCTGAGGTGAGTCCCTGCTGACCACTTGACTTGAGTTCAAGTGCTTTCTGATACGATGTCCTGTGGGATCCTGTGGAATCTCTCAATTCAGACCTAACAGAACCTTTTGGCTCTGAGATTGCATTTCAGTTCTTTTATCAGAAAAGGGTATTTAATGTACCACCTACATCTTACTGGTAAGCTCAGAGTCATTCAAATACTAATACGCATGGGAGTGGCTACTTCCTTAGCAACCCAGGGCAAGCCCAAGCCCTTGCGTTAAATGCACACAACCTTGAGAATGTTAAAAGATCATTTTAAATTCACACTAAATTTTAAAAGACATAGAAAATCCTTTCCTGAGCACAGAGGGAAAAACATAAGTTGCAGAGTTGGGGGAATGTGGAGGAGTTTGCAAGGGAGGAAAGGAATAATCGTTTATTAAGCATCAAGTAATGCCAGGAATTACACCATGTGTTTTGCTTTTTAATAAATTGCTATATTGTTCTTTTAGATTTCAAAAGCAATTTGTACATCTCACATAATGTAAAGACAACCGGGTGCATAAAATAAAGTCAACTAATTCTTATTCCGCCCTACCATCACTGCCCTCTTCTTCTAAGATTAACAACCTCAAATATTTTGTTATTTATTGATTCCACAAATATTTACTGACCCTTCACTATTTCCCAGGCCGGCAGCAGTGAACAAAACAGATGAAAATACCTGCTTTCCTGGAGCTTACATTCTAGTGAGGAAAAGACAGTTAAAAACTTAATAAGTAAAATAAATATATCAGAGATGATAAGAGCTCTGAAGAAAAATAGAACAGGCAAGGGGATAGAAAGGGCTAAGCCAGGGATATGGGCGCATGAGCAACTTTGAATAGTGCCATCAGAAAACACACTGCTGAGAAGGTGGCGCTTGAGTGAATACCTAAAGTTGGTAAAGCAGATTAGTATCTTTCTCTAATTTTCTCTGTGTTCATACAAATATTCCAAACATGCACATGGTTTTGTTTTAATGCTTTGTGCAAAATGAGATTATATTATATACATTATTTTGCAACTTGGTTTTTTCCCTGAGAAGTAAATCATTGACATCTTTCTGGGTCCATATGTATGGATCCAGTTCATATTTTTGAATAGCTGCATAATTTTCCATAGTTTGGGTTTATCATAATTTACACAAGTGTTCCTCCATTCATGGAATTCAGGTTATTTGCAGTTCTCACATTCTTTTATTCTCTTTGCAAATACAAGTAATGCTGTAAAGTTTTCTAGGCCTTACTTGTTCATGTCAAGGTTCTAGATATTTTAAATATTCTATTTTACTCAGCATGACTTAAACTGAGAGCTAAATTTTGTTACTGTATTTCTTTTTTATAGAAGCAAAGGAGTGGCTGTTCAGAATAGTTAAGTTGATTTGCATGGGGCCATTTAGCAACTAAATGGAAGAACAAAGATTCAACCTCAGGACAGTATGGTTTCAAATATTATAATCTTTCAAAAGCCTCACCAAGTCTCAGAGCTGAGTATAGAGCGGAAATGCCATCCCCAGGAGAGTGGGAAAAGTAAGAGCAATGGAGTTTGTTTGTTACAGCACTAAATTTATTCAATATAAGAACAGCCATTTGTTTTGTGATTATGTCCTTCCTATGTTTTTGGCATTAAATTGACTTGATTCAATGAAATAAGGTGACAGCACATGGTGGACAGTAATTTCCAATGAACTTACTTGGAAAAGAGAAACTTATCAATTCTAGTTTGATTTCCCAGGTACACATACTTTAATGTTCCATGAAACACTGGAAACATTGGAGTAGAGAAGATGGTGTGAGAACGTGGTGTTAAAATCAGGCGTAAGCAGCAAAGATCCAAGCCTCGCAGGGTTGTGCCTCTGCCTATCTGCCTCAGGACAAGCTTTTCTAGTCTGTAAAACTGACATTCTAATGCTTCTCAACTCCATTCATGTAGAATGCTTTTATTTTGCTTACAGCTAGACCTGTGCCTATTCACTTATATGTGAAGACAAAAGATTCAAACCTTATGGATGACAGGGAAGTTCCAAGTTTGAAAGAAAATCAAAGCTGGGTAACATTTGGAGTCAGATACTAAGTATCCTATGTTATAAACGGTAATAATATCAAAAACATTTATGGAGAGTATATTGTAATTTCCAATATCCTGTTTATATCCTGTTTAATACATTTAGGAAACTGTTACTGCTTACTTACTATTTGAGCTGACTTTTTATGGACTATACATTTGAACTTTACTTTTAATATTAGAGAAAATATTGACCCTGATGATATCCCTAGATTGGAGGGAACATTTCTCCACTAATTCTGGAAATCAGAGTCAAACACCCCCACACAAATACATTCACAAAGCTAGAGTATTTGAAATTGAGACATGAAGCAGGGAATGAAAAAAATAAATGCATAACAAATAATTTGTAAGGAAATAGCTTGACATAAAATAGAATAGCCCAATAAAAAGATTACACTTCATGTACATATAATATTAAATAAAATAATGCACTGCTAAAAAAGAAATTTATAATACTCTGTACTTAATTGCCTAATCTCTTAATAGCAGAACAGTTAGATCCCATATTATTATAGAATTGAGTCTATCCAAGAAGCCAGTCATGTTGGGAAACCACTCCGGAGATTTCCTGCTTCCTGTTTACTTGCTTTTCACTGGATAGAAAGTGGGGATTTTAAAGGTCATACCTTCCTTCTGAATTCATCAAATTAATGAATTTCTCTAATAAAGAGTTAAAGAATTTGTTAAAATCTTAAAAACATACCTTGTTGGGAAGTGAGTGTTAATCCAGAGTGACAATGCTTCTCAAACACACATGCAATTTTCCTAGAGCATAAAGGAAACAGAATGCATGTTCATCTGTACTTAGAGCAAATTTCTAAACAAAGGATGTCTGTAAGCAGTTTATTTCGTGAGATTTATAGTCCTAATCTGCTCTTATGGGTGGAGTCAGCAATGTGTGCTGACTCTGCCATTATCAGACCCGGACTCATTAAAGACAGAATCAAAATGCTAACTGAAGCAAGAAAGAAGGAATTAATGTTAGAGGTGGTTTCTGAAGGCTCCAGCTGTTTTCACCACTGTAAAATTAACACTGCTATCTCAGAAGTACCATAATGGCTGAATTAAGCCCATGCACTGTGCAAAAAAAAATCTCCTTTGAGAAAGAAGAGCCCAAATTTGTGCAAATATTTGGTAACTAAAGAAGCAAAAGTAAAGGAATGCCAAAGCTTTGATCTTGTGATTTTTAACATTGGGAAAAATAAAATAATTCTTTTTCCTGAAAAAAACTTTCCAGGTTTTCTTTGTTTATACTAAGACTCTGCCATAGTCCTTGCCTGCAAAATGAGAAGTAAACTTGCCTTACTTCTCTTTTTAGGAGTCGAGTTTTGTGTGCTAACAGATTATCTCTCTCCCTACTATATATAAATCTGTAATTGTGGAGATGCCTGTTATTCCAAAAATAACCATGCAACTTGGTAACTACATAAAAAACAAGACTTGAGGGAATAGAGGGAATAAAATTAGAAGCAGATTTAATTTCATATGTGCTCAGGTAAAAAATGCTATTAGCCTAAGGAAAAAGCTATGCCTTCATGATGGGCAACATAAAACAAATTTTCTTATGTTTCCAATTACCTCAAAAGTCCTAATTAATCACAGGAGAGTCAATAGTTTAGTTGTTGCCAGAAATTTTCAACCTGCTTCAAGCAAATGCTTATAACAAAGAAATGATTTTTTTACTAGGCTCATCAAAGAGTCTTTAGTATCTCCATACGGAAGTTGCATGTGGAAAGTTCTGCATTCACCATGTAAGATAGTAGATTTCTCTACTACCATTGCAAACAAATAGTTATATCTGCTTCCTTATTCTCGTTACATAATTATAGAGTGGTCCACAACTTCTAATTAAAAGGAGAAGATGCCTTTATAATTTCTTTACGTAGCTTCAACAGTTCATTTTTGGTGTTTTTACATGTTTATGAGCTTTGGTCACAATAGGTAACACTATCTGATGTTAACAGAAGAAATGAAGACCAAATAAAACCCATTCAGCTGTAGAGTGAAAAACTGCACAACAGTGTTAACTGCCTGTGTTTCAGAGTGTTAAAGACACCCTAAATAGGTAGTTCTGCAACTTTGGTGTGCATCAGAAACTCTAGGGAAATTATTAAAACTATGAATGTCAGGGACCTGTGGATGCTAACTCACATTTAGGATGGGACCAGGCTACCTGCATTTTTCAAGCTTCCTAGATGATGCCATGACATTAAGAAAAATTGAGAAGCAGGATTCTAAATGATAGGTAGTGATTTACGTTGTGAATTTCTTTTCAGAAAATAAAGAGTACTCAAATTTCTAGTATTTTTCCCTCAGTATCAAGAGTTTTAAGGCACATTATTGCTTTTAAAAATAAAACTGTTCTCTCACCCAAAAAAAAAACTTAAGAAAGGATCTATGCAACTCCAGTGGTCCCCCTTTCACCCTACAATGCGCAGGTTACTAGATACTGCAAATGACTTTTTTTTTGTCTTTCTTACCCATCACGTAATTTAATTAAAAAAATAGGAATAACACCAAGAAAATAAAGAACAAAATAAATACACACTTACATAAAATTATACATTTAATTAAAAGTTAAAGATAAGGAAAATAAAATTAATTTGACTTTCCTGTGGTTTGTTCTCCCCAAAGTAGCAACAGTGATATTGCAAGTTGGAAGAGGACAGACTTGGATTGGTCTATAGAGCGATGGTGATTTGGTTAAGCAGAATGGATTCCCAAGCCTTCTCCTTAGCAAAAGGTTGCCCCTGCTCTCATTTCAGGCAAAGCTCTTTTTCACCTTCCAGTTCAACGCTGAGTTGTTAAGAAAAGCCTTTTGCGCTAATAGACTGATGTTTCTATAGTTGGCTTTATACTTCTGCAGAAATGGGCACCACCACAAACATGTACTACACAAGCATTCTATTTTGTTTAATTAAGTCACTTGTGAGTTCATGGGTTAGTAAATTAGGACATCAGGAACCATGGTATTAATAGTTTGAGAGTAGTGGAATCCAAAGATTTCTAGCTACATTCTAGGTTGTATGCACAACTTACCCTTCCATAAGAACCAGCTTTCCTTCCTTGAAAAAAATTCTCCTGCTGGCATTGGTCATTTTTTACTCCTCAGATAGCAACAGCTTTGATTGTTTTCTTCAGCAAGAAGGGTATAGTTATAAATAGCCTTCTTAGCCCCTTGCAAGTCTAGGCCCAATTCAGTAGATAGAGTGATCCTTTTAGAATATAAATCAGGATTAAATTCTCTTGCTTTCAACTGTCTAATTTTTTCCTGTACAGGTCATCTATTGCTGCATAAGAGATCACCCAAAACTTAGAGGCATATAGTTAAATAGCAACCGTTTTAATATGCTCATGAGTTTGTAGGTTAAGAAATTGTAAAAGTCACAGTGAAGATTATTTTCTCTGCTCCCCAGTGAATCTCCCCTGGGGTCATTGGAATGACTGAACAGCCTTGGTAGGATTGTATGTCCAGTACCTTGGTTCTTTTCCATATGATGTCTACTGGGGCTGGATTGTCCAAAATGACTTCCTCATTTATGTCTGGCAGCTAGGCTGGAGTGGATGGAACAGCTGGGGCTGGCTGGACATCTCTCTCTGTTTCTTTTTCTACACAGCTATCTACATGACTATCTTGGACTGACTCACAGCATAGTGGTCTCAGGGTAGACATACTTCTTACATAGCAGCTGGTAGAATGTGTCTGGGTGGAAACTGCAAGGCTTTAAGACCCGTTCTTGTCCCAGAACATCACGTCCATGCATTCTATTGGTTAAACATGTCACCACGGCCAGCCCAGAGTCAAGAAGAGGGAAATTAGACTCCAACTCTCAATGGAAAGAGTAACAAATAATTTTCAGCCATTTTTAATCTGCTGTATTTCTCATGTTAATCTGAGTCCTTACTTACCAAGGCTGTTTGAGGCCCTGTACAACTTGGTTCCTGATATTTCTCCAATTCCACCTCCTATTAATTTCCCCCTTGTTATCCTCCTTTCTGTTTCTCAAGTATACCAATAAGATTCCAATTCAGAGCTTTTTAATTTGCTATTTCATCTGCCTGGAGTCTTTTACCCCTGGATAATTGAAGAGCTCACCCCCTACTTCATTCAAGGGTCTGCATACATGTTGCCACCTTTGGAGAGGTCATTCTTGACCACTTTTCTCATAACTCATTTCCTTACTCTTCTTAATTTTTCTGCGATGCACTTATCTATCTATCACATAATACTTGCTCTTCCGTATATTGTGTGTCTCACTCCCTAGACTATGAGTTCCAACTTCCAGGAGCAGAAACGTTTTCATTTTTACTGTAGCCCCGAAGCTTAGAACAGGGCCTGGCACTTACTAGAGGCTCAATGAATGTGTATTTCATGAGATAAATAAGTAATTCTTAAAACTGTCTGAAAATTTGATTAACATAATCTTTTCTTTGTAAAGTATGTACTTAGGTGCCTTTTGGTTATTACATATTTATTGTATCCAAAACTGTTAAGCTTTGGGGGAGACTGCCTTTCTCAAAAGGCCAACTGAAGCTGACACGAATTCAGAACTGGCCCTGAAACAAACACAACACCTATCCTGACTCTTCACCTGGTTCATTCAGGGAATGCCAGATGCAGACTAGTTAAGACAGATGCAAAAGACAAAAAGTCAATATATTCCAGAAAGATTAGCTGTCCAAGGGCCTGATTATGCATAATATTAACCAAGAGGAGGAATCGATATGGCAGGAAAATCACTAATGACATGAACCACCCTTATGAAAGGCATTGCTATAAGAAGCCAGCTGAGTGATTACTACATTGGAGGGTGTTCTCTAGGATATGATTCCAAAATATAATTAGGATGCTGACTTTTTAATAATTTATAATTGTGACTCATCTTATTGGCTATAGTTATTACCTTTTAAATAACCACGTCTATAGGCTAGTAATTATTTTGTGCAAGACCTGTAGTAAAGAAGTTTGATTCACTTTCATTTATTATTTACTTCTTTGTAAGTGTTTCCTATATTATAAAACCACTTCCAAAAGAGTTATTGGGCAATAATTATTTGAGTCTTATGTGTAACCCTGCATTAATATTGGGAAGGCAATATTCTGTTTTCATCCAGCTGGAAAAAGCCCTTCCACTATTAATCTGCATTATATACTGGCCCACATTGGGACTGACCAGTCAGGAAATTGTTTATATAAATTCTTTTGTCTCTTGCCTGAAGAAAGAGACCGAATTGATTATCTGTGTATTGTATTATATTGCACTGAGGAGAGAAGTCTTCCAAAAATATATAGGCTATTAATTTCTGAGGTTACTTGTAATCGATGGTTTCTAATGCTGATAATTTTAATAGAATAGATATGTCCATGTCATCATATTGTGCTTGGGATAGAATCTAAAAGCTTTCCACCACAAACCAGTGTCTTTCAAAGTGTAGTCTTCACATCAGCTGCTTCATAATTACCTGGAGTGCTTATTTAAAACACCTAATTCCAATATACTGAATCAGAATCTCTAGGGGTGAGACCCAGGCATTTGCATTATGATCAAACACCCCTCCCTCCACCAGGAACCTAATTATGTACAGTAAAAACTACTTTAAATTAGGAAGTTTGAAAACCACTACTGTAAGTCAATGTAGCAGAGATGGGAAGTTATAGTCAAGGGAGAAGAAAGTAAAGATGAACCAATAATGGCATTAATGTCAATCATGTATTTCTTCTTTTCTTATTAACATCTTTGACTATGTTCCTGCCCTATGACCTAACAAAAGAGGAAGTGAGGGTCAAGTGGGAGCCACAGAGGCAGGAAAAATACAAGAAAGGATACAATTTATGTGTCACAGATGACTGGTAGGACAATGCCCCCTGCCAGGTTGCAAATCTAGTACAACATAGGGAACAACATAATGCTGTAATTACAAGTCTTGATTTTATAGTCGTAGGATTTGAATTTAAATCCTGATTTTGTTACTCACTAGTCTTTTAACTTCCTTTTTTGCACTTTCTAACCCATTTTCCATATAGGAACCATACTGATACTTTTTAAAATATAAATAGGATAATATCACTGTTCTTGCTATACAGTCTTGGTACTTTCTCATTTCTCTTAAAATAAAAGCCAATTCCTTTCTGTGCATTACAAGACTGCATGACTGGGTTCCTGTTTATATCTCCAATCTCATCCAAATCCTTTTCTCCCTTAGTTCTCCACTGTCAACTCAAACTAACCTTTTTTTTTTTTTTTAATTTCCGGAAAATGCCAAGTTCTTTCTTGCCTTGGAAACTTTACTCATGCTATTTTATCTGCCTGAAATGCTCTACCCCTGAATCTTTGTGTAGGTTTTGCCTTTTTTATCCATCTAGTCTCAGCCTAAACGTTACCTATTTAGACAAGTCTTTGCTTAACACACTTTATAAGTAGGTAGCCCCACTTGAGAAAATACATTTTCTATAATTGTAGCAAAACGTAATAGTAAGCAATCAGCTCTGGAACCAGAATGCCTGACTTAGACTGTCTAAATTCTAACAAACTATGTCTATTATTACTATTATTATTACCAAGATTTCATAATGTCATTAATTATAATTACATATTGGTTGTATTTCTTTATTTGTATCTGTGTAGTGTAAACTTCCTCCACCATAATAAGCTTCAAAGAAGCCCGCTCTGAATCAGCTTGTTCACCTCTCTAAATCCTGTTCCTGGCCAAAGACCTGGCAGAGGCTCCCAAAATGTTTGTTAAAGGAAGGAAGGAAAGAATGAAGAGTAGATTGAATGAAGTGGTAGCTTTTGTTGTTATTATTGTGGCCCTCTCTATATTATATTTAATTGAGCTTGAATTTCTACCTATACCTTTATAGGCTCCTTGAAGAGAGGGATAGTATGTTAAACACCTGAGACTCCCAGGATAAGGACAGATATTTACTTAATCAGTGTCTGTTCGATTGAGTTTCTCAAAGGATAATAGAAGCAAGAGGGGTCACAGCCAACAGAAAGAAAGGATTATCCTTTTATCCACATGTAAAGTATAACCATGTTTTTCTATAAATAGCAAACAATGATGGACAGAGAAGTGCTGTAGTCAAATGTCCGGGTTCTAGTGGTAACGCGAGAGGGTAGATTGGGCTCTAGAGGTTAAAGTGGGTGGGGAGATTGGAGGCAAGGGGAAGAAAACTTTACAAGAGCTCAGGGAAGCTAAGGAGGACCTGACGGGGTTAGCAGCAGTGAAATAAGGAGCGAAAGCATGACAGAAGCATTCAGAAGTGGAGAGAACATGAGTAAGCAAATGTTTAATAAGGGAATTGAAGAACAGAAAGCTGAAAAGTTTTGAACTCATGACTTAACTGAGGATGACTTACCTGAGGGCAAAAATAAGAGTGGGAACAGGTTAGTAACAGTAACCTGTTTCTTATTGTTTTAAACCTTCTTGTAATAGTAATCTTGTTAATATTACCCAAATCTTCTGATGATGAAGAATTGCATCATTTGCATTTATATGATGTAGTAAGTGTTCATATTTGCCAGCTCTTCAGGCTTTTCTGATTTAAAATATTGCAGAACTTATTGGTATCCACTCCTTTGAGTGCCCCCTTTTAACCTTTTTCTAATTGTCTGATTTTATTTATAGCAAAACATGGGTAAGTCATAGTGCTGAGTAAAGTGCCCTGCACATAGATATTGATCTTTTGATCAGAAAGTTCTCTTTAATCTCTAGTAATTCAGTTAAATGTAAGCATCTGATTTGTTTCTCAGAAATCCAATCTTATCACCCCAAATGCTAATAGAGTCTATCTATCAAACATGTTCTAGCTACTATCCTGGCTTTTAAAAAATTCATAAAACCGAATGAATTTATTCATTAATAAAATACCAAACTTTAAAAACTTAAACTCAACAACAGTTATAAAGCTTACATTCTAAAAGTTGTAAAATACTGGGTCACCATATAATATAATTTCAAAGTTAAAAAAAGGACATTTTTCTCACGATTCAGAAGATCATGTCTGGGATAGGATAGTGTCTTGGTAATGGAGAAAATGAACATGTTTTAATATTTCATTTCCTTATTCATTCAGTAACTTCTTATTGAGTACCTACCATATGCTAGGGACAGGAAATAAAATGGGAGACACAAATTACTATAGTCGCTACCCCTAGAAGTCTGCAGTCTAATAACGGGAAAAGGCATTAATCAAATAATCACATAATTAAATAAAATAATCCCCTATTGCATATATACAAATGTGGAAAGTTTTGCAAGCTGAGGTTTTTAGTGCTATAAGTAGATCCAGTCAGAGAGAGCAGCAAGGTACCTCCGTTGGAGGTGATAATTAGGGGATAAAACTGACATCAGAAGGTGAAAAGATAAAAGTGAAAAGATAAAGAGAAATATTTAAGTCAGAGGGAAAAGCATATACAAACATCTGTTAAGAGAAGAGAACACTAAAAAACCAAAAGAAGGCAGGTCTCCAGGAGAACAGAGAAAAACAGGTACCCTAGGAGGCACCCAATCTTGAAGGGACTTGACACCTTGTTAAGAATTTTGGTCTTTACCTTATGAGCAGAAGGAGACCTCTGGATATTTTAGGCAAAAAGAGGGTGGAGTAGGGTGCAGAAAGTGAAGACAATCTCATTCATATTTCAGAAAAGGTCTCTTGAAGGTTCATCATTAAATTTTCAAAAATGAAGCTGATTCTGGTTTTAGATCTCTCATATACATCTATATTGGTGCCAGAGAAATAATTCGCCCCTAACAAAGCCCTTAAATAGCCTCTTTTTTCTACTTGGACCAAATCTGGGCTCTTCAATCTGTTTTCCACAGCCCTCCGTGATCCGGCCCAACTCTCTATAGGCCCAGTTTCCTTTTCTCATCACCTCAAACTTTCCACCCCACTCAGATGCATCTCACGACTGCTTTCTATGCGCCTCCAATTCCCCAGAAAGACTGTGCAGACTCTCCCTGCATCCACTCACCATCTAAGACCTACATATTTGGTGAAATCCAGTTTGCTCTTATTTACTTATTGTCCTGGCCTGTTTGTGTTGCTATGAAGAAATACATGAGGCTGGGTAATTTATAAAGAAAAGAGGTTTATAATTTCACGGTTCTGCAGCCTGTAAAAGAAGTATGGTGCTCACATCAGCATCTAGGGAGGGCCTGAAGCTGCTTTCACTCGTGGCATAAGGCAAGGGGACTCAACGTGTACAGAGATCACATGGTGAGAGAGGAAGTAAGAAAGGGATGGCGGCAGGCTCTTTTTAACTAATTGAGGGAGAACTCGCTCATTACCACGAGGGTGGCACCAGGCCATTCTGAGAGATCCATTTCCATGACCTTCTCCTGTGTCCCACCTCCAACACTGATCTCAAATTTCAATGTGAGGTTTCAAGGGTCAAAATATCCAAACTGTAGCACTCATGTTTCAATTTTCTCTGTCTCTATCAACTCCTATAACTAATACTATAAAAATAAAGCATGGCACCACATAATTTGACATGAGCCTATTTCATTCTTTCATCTTCATACTTTCTATCTTCCCAATATGCTTACTCCTCAAGGGAGGGGCTGGACACTGAACAGTTTTTTTATCCTTTGCAGTTGTTAGCATGATTCTATTTTTCTGGTAGGTAGTCAAGACATACTTCTTGAATGAATGCTTACAGTCCTCTATTGGTTTTACAAGGTAGTTAGGAAGGAATTAAGAGCAAAGATGGAAATAATTTGGAAGATTTGTATAAGGAAGTTGAATGCTATTGGAAATTAACATGAGACAAAGTATGTTTAAGAGTAGAATTAAACAAAGAAAATGTTTTGGATAGGAAATTTAATATACAAGTATCATCCATAGTTTTAATTTTTTTATTTTGAAATGACTTCAGATTTGCACAAAAATTATCAAAACAAGAATTCAGAGAGTTCCCATATCCTATCACCCAACTTGCCCTTTGTGATTATACAGATATCTGGTTTTTCCTCAAACCTCCACCCACTCATTTTAGCATCCATCTGTGGACCTTGCCTGCAACAATTATATTTACCTAACGATTTTATATTTTCCTTATTCCTTCAATATTTATTCATTGGAATTATTCCATAAGGAATTTTCCCTGCTTCCCTACTTTCTTTTTCACTGTCAAAGAAAGAAGCTGCTATCAATGAGAACCATTACTCCTAAAAATTTTTAGTCTTGCTTTTCCATCTGGCACCACGATGTTATTTAGGTATAGACTCCTAGAGATCCTCTACTATTAAAATCTGTACTCAATCATGGTCAAATTGAAATGCTCTCAGGTGACAAGGTCTCATAACTTGCTTTGTGGGTGACAAGCATGCTGTGGTACTCACAGGGGCTTAATCAGTGTTTACAGATGATATCTGACAAGTAGGCATTGAGCCTGAAATGCAAATTAAATAGCAGAGAAGTATTTAGAATTAATATGTAACATTTCAGTGACCTTTCTCAGATGTAATCACTTAGAGAGGCAAATGATATAATTTCCCTCATGCTACAGTACTAATAATGGGTCTCCTTCTGAAAATATGCTTTTGATGTTCTGCTCAAATTTGGTGTCTATACCCTATTTATGTTTGTCAAATTAAGAAATAAATGAATAGGTCAAATATTTGATCTATATATAAATTTATATAGTATTGTATTGCATTTACATGTTCAATATATTTTTACCTACATCATCACCAAACCACCATTCTAAGGAATAGAAAGCTATTTTTGTCCTGATTTTACAGATGAGAAATCAGGTACAGTAACTGACTTACCTGAATTTAGGCTCCTTGTTCCTTTCACTGGGTCATTATGTGAAGTTTTCATCATTTTTATTCTCTAATTCATTGATTCAACAATTTTAATGGACAGCCTCCATAACCATTCAATTTGTCTTCAAGCATTTGCACCTATGATAGGAGTGTGCTTTACTACTGACCCAGGTCATTAGGAAGCTCAAGCTAGTTTTATTCAACACCACCAAGTGCTAGTGGTCCAGATTCCCAAACTCTTCTGGGGTTTGCAAGTGTTAGTGCCATTGCTGAGAGCATGTTTACACAGACATAGGCATCTCGTACCTGCGGTGTTCTGGGGATGATGTGCTAGCTGCTGTTGAGAGAGTCATTCTCACCAGGAACTGAGGAGATAATTGTTAGCTTGTCCTGA
>RJWJ010004138.1:0-78819 GCA_004363605.1 Indri indri | reverse complement strand
GAAAAGCTATTTTCAATAGTAGAAATATTGAAACATGTTTAAGAGACAAAGGTTGGCAAACCAATCTAGATAAAAGACAATCATTTAAGGGGGATGCAATCTCAAAATTGTATTGCCAATGGTTGCTTCCTCATTTAAAAGGGAAGGCAGAGTTGATTAGTCCTGACAGGGACTAAATGAATCTCAAAGCCTAAGATATTTACTATGTGGTCTTTGAAAGAAAATGTTTGCTGACTCCTGATCTAAAAATTTTTTCAGCTTTATTAAGGTATAACTGACAAATGAAATTGTATATATTTATGGTGAACAACATGATGTTTTGCTATATGTGTACATTATGAAATGATTGAATCAACTAAGTAACACATCATATCATATACTTATTATTTTTTCATAGTAAGGGCATTTAAGATCTACTTTCTTTGCAATTTTCAAGTATACGTTATGAAAAAAAAAAAAAAACCTAACTAAAAAGTGTGCGAAGAGCCTGAATAGACATTTCTCAAAAGAAGACATACAAATGACCAACAGATATATGAAAAACTGCTCAATGTCATTAATCATCAAGGAACTGCAAATTAAAATCACAATGAGATATCTCCTCACATCTTTTAGAATGACTGTAATAAACAAGATGAAAGATGAGGATTGTCAAGGATGAGGAGGAAGGGAACCTTTGTGCACGGGTGGTGGGAATGTAAATTGTTACAGTCATTATGGAAAACGGTATGAAGATCCTTTAAAAAATTAAAAGTAGAACTACCATATTATCCTGCAATCCCACTTCTGGGAACGTTTCCGAAGAAAATGAAATCACTACTTTGTAGAGGTATCAACATTCTAATGTTCATTGCAGCATTATTTGCAATAGCCATGCCACGGAATCAACTCTGGTCAAAAATTGAAGTGAATTTTCAATTTTTGGAACTTCTATAAGTAAAACTAAAACTCAGAATTAAATAACCTTAAACCTACACCTTTTTAAAGTTCAGCAGCCAACAACACACATTTACCTAGAATTTTATTCCTGAAAATTTTAAATTAAGCTACCACCTACATTTTTGTTTCCTAAGCATATGCATTGACTAATACCTGCATTGATGATTTGGTAGAATGTTAATTTTTTTCAGGAAGACTGAAAAGAGAATTACAACTGCCTCTACATCTGTGTTTCATTCACATGGATTGAACACTTTGATCACCTGGATACCTAACAGCCCTGTGCCATCTGACAGGCAGCAGCAATTTCATCTTGGTGGGTCTGCCTTTGACACAAACTTAAGTTTAAAGCAGGGATTTTTAGGTTGTTCACCACTGGATGACTGAAATAACACAATCCCTCTAAGTGAATAGAGACACAGGGAAGTTTGTTTTGGTGGAGAGGGGATGGATTCTAATCAAGCAGTGGTATTTGCAAAGGATTAGAGGGAGAAATAAATAAATGTCATGCAAGAGATTTTAAATAGCCTGCTTGGCAGGGAAAACACCCTGATCCAGAATTTCTTGTAAGGGAGGACACATTATTTCATTCCTTCCATTTTCAAGGGGAAGCAACTTCCACTCCACTCTCCAGCAGAGAACATGCTGAAAGAACATTCCTGCCCGTCCCCTCCGTAGGGAACCTGCTGCAGGAGGTGGAGTAATCCGTCTGATCAGCGAGATTAGGGAAAGGGGCTCTGTCCAGTGGAACTGCTCCCTCTTGCCTCCTTGGTTCTGATTCCAACTTGTCTGCCTGCAGTCTGCATCTGTTCTCTCTACTTCTGTCTCCCCAGCATGAGCACAGGACAGTCTCTTATGAGGAATGAGGACGGAAGGGCACAGGAGTCAAAAGTCAATTTTGGCCTCTGCTTTAATTTGCAGTCCAGTCTCAGTTAGTTTTGTAAGCAATAAAGCCTATATGTTGTTGCGTATCTGAGTCTGCTATCTATTACTCAAAGGATTTTAAAGAAGGAGGAAGAGAATGATTAACCGGCCTCTCAAAACCTCAACAGATCTTAGTAGGGCTATGCATCATAGTAGAATGATGATGGTTGGTCTTATGAAGATCTGCAGAGATTTATTTGGGTCTGGACTGCTTGTTTGTGAGGCCTAGGGAAAGAGGGTTGGCTCTGATTGTTCTCATAGCAGAAGAATCTTCCCCCACGGTCTGGCCTCCATGGTACAACCGAGATTTTGAATGACCTTCTGAGTCTGAAACGATGGTCTATAACCAATAATATGTCACTGAACAAGAATTAACGCTGCATATTAGGCACAAAAAATAAACCACCAACAATAACAACAACGAAAAAATTAGCTCAGAGATAGAATGGGGGAGATCTGATGTGAGAAAAGTTTCTGTTAAAATGAAGATACAATCCCAGTATAAGCCAAGAATATTATATTAATGTTACCAAGACTGACTAACCCTTAGGTAGCCTTAATAAAAGTAGAATGTCCAGATTAGTGAAGGTAATTATCCTAATATACTTTATACTAGTCAGACTATAATAAATTATTTGGAATGTTTTTAAAATAACCCCACATACCTTGAGCATTCTTAGTAGGAATGGGAAATGGATTGAGATAATGCATCATTGCAGAAATAACTTATCCTGGACAAGAAAAAATGCAACGAGGGACAGGTTAACTCTCTTCTAATAATTGAAGGGCCATTGTGGGAAAAGATTAAAATATTCTTTTTTTATAGACTCAAAGATTTAAGAAGTATATTTCAAATCACATCATTTTATAAAAGTTAAAACAGTTCAACAAGAATGGAACTACTGAATGTTGAAGGTATAAGATCTGGTCCAGGTGTGGGTACAAGGAGAGGTGGAGCAAACCTTTCCAAGGAGATATTACTGAAATGATTCCTGCTTAGGCCCCTGAACAGGATGGTCATTCAAGACTCAACACCACTTCTGTAAGTGCAGACTCCTGTGTGCTAATCCTGATTGTACCACTGACGGGCTGGTAACCTCATCGGTCAGCTTCTCTAGGCATCAGTTGTTACCTTTCTAGAACGGGAAGAAATACTACCTGCTCATGCCTCTCAGGATCATTATGAAAATGAACTGAGAAAATTGATACTGAAGTGCTTTGGGAAAAAAAAACGATATAGAGGCAATCTGCTAATATATTTAGAGTGAAGACCAAAGTGGTAAGTTAGAAAATGATGAATTCAAAGTGAGGAAGAATAGAATTTCTTAAACATTAATGTACAAACAAATATCCTGTGGAATCTTTTCAAATACAGATTCTGTTTCAGCAGTTCAAGAGTAGGGCCTGGGGGGTGTGATTTTTTTAACATGTGCCCAGGCAGTGGTGATACTGGTCTGTGAACTAGTCTTTGCTTGGCAAAAAGGATAGAAGACTAGGTTCAGGTCCTCACATGCCCATCTCAGTAGCTCTCAGCCCACTCAGTCTGCTAGGGATTCTATTCTGGAAAAACTCTCAACGGAGCGATTAGCAAAGTGCATGATTCTAGACAGGCTGGCAGTGAGGAAGTTGTGAACCCACCCACCAACTGTATATATGCATTTACAGAATGGCTATTATGACTACTATATTTTAATTAGCTGTTTGCTGTGATAACATATATGTGAAACAGCAGTTCATCACATTTAAGTGCCAATGCTATTTGTACAATGAATCAGATGATTCAAGAGGAAAGTGAGTTTTAACATACAATTAAAACATATATGTATTGTGGTTATTTGCATACAGACATTAAGAATGAATTCTAGCTAATTTAACTGAAAAGAGAATTTGTTAGATGTATATAGGGGTATGTTCTAAGTGAGGTTAAATACAGACTGGTAGCTAATGGAAGTTTTTAAAGTATGAAACACGCAGTAGTCATTGCTACCATGAATGAACTCCAGCCATTTCTTCTGTCCTGTCATTATACCAAGTGCCAAATTCACAAGAATAAGCATCTGATTAGCCCTCCTTAGGTCATGTGCTTACTTCCTGGTTTGCTGGAGCAGTGAGAGGAAGCCTCTGGTGTCCTGCCAAGGCGAGAATTGTGGGAAATTGGGCAATTCTAAAGAAAGAGATGAATGTCAGGACAACGCTCTGAATATACATATATACACACACATATTTTAAATTAATTACTAAAAATCATTTTATATTTGTTTATAGTGCTAGTTCCTCTTTTGTGAGACTTTTACATTTTTTTCTGTTTACTTATTAAAACTCAGTTGTTTTCTTGTCAATTTCCATTAGCTCTTTAATATAATAAATCATTAAATCTTTGAGTATAAAAAAAGGAACCAATTATATGTGAATATTCTTTTAAGAGACATATTCTGTTACTAATTGATCTTTTTGCTTTTGGAAGGGGAGGAAGGGGCTGGAAGGACTGCTGGAAACCATTGCCTTAGAAGTTACCAGTGCCACCTAAATGTAATGAGGGTTTATGTGGTAAGGTGTCTCATTCACAGAAACAGTAGTCTGACAGAAAAACATTATTGAAAGTCATTTAAATCATTACTAGATGTCACAATAAAACACGAAATTTGAGGTGGGTGGGGTTTCAGTAGTTATGCTAGTAAATGCTTAGCAAACATTTTTAAAGGTCTCTCTATCCATATCAAACATTCTCAGTTTCCAACCAAAAATTCATTCCTAAACTATAGATCCAGCTATTGTGTGTTTTGCTCTAAACATTTACACTTATAGAAGTACAAAAAAAAAATCTCTTCCTTGAATTTATCCACATAGTACCATTGCTGACTCACTGTCACCTTCTCCAATTAACCACCATGTATCACATTTGGCTTCTTGCCTTCAAAACAGAACCTACCTTACTGTACTTGGTCCCATGGGGAGTGTAGGCTGGTCTCTTGCTCTACTTTCTCATTATCACTTTTCTGTATAACGAAGACTAACCTGGAGCTGAAATGCAGGAGTAGGAGATGGGGGCATATGTGGTAGGGACAAGTTCTGTATATTCATTTCTATAAGGGTTGCCTATTGTGTTACTGAGATTAGTTTAAAAACTGAGAAAGTCAGCAGAATAATTTGTCACTGAGCAGATGCGGGTTCAAACTAGAGTTAAAATTCTAGTGGCTTCGAATTTCTCGTTCATTCTTCAGAATTTGGGCACATCCACTATGTGTAAATGAATTTGCCTATTTTTCAAAGAGAATATTGTTGAGTTTGGACCTTGTTATAGACTTTTTTCATGAGTGTTATCAGTGAGCATGTGTCTTTTCTTTGCTGGTTGAGTTAACTTCAGTCCTTGGTAAAGAGAGAAAAGTTTTAATTTTATAACATTCAGACAGAAATGAAGACCCTATGAGCCACACACCTAAAACTCCATGATGCTTCTCTATCCTTAGGACACAGGGCCTATGCCATCATTCCTTCCAAAGATCCATTTCTTTCTTTTTAGCTGAAGAAGGAAGGTCATGGATATCCCCACATAATCAACATTCCACCAGCATCAAACATCACTAAATTGTTAAGAACAAAAGAGACACATTACCTTCACAATCCCCCTAAGAACAAAGAAACTTTTGATCATACCCCAAATAAATTCTATTGAATGCCAATTCCAGGTAGGTATTATTCTTATTTAGATGAAAATGATATTTTTAAGATAAATAAAATATACAATATACATACATTGTCCTCTAGTTTCCTGCCACTGGAGTGAAAGATGAGTTGGGTAAGAGTTGTCTGGAGTCATGGTTAATTTATTTTGTTTTTCACAGCACACTCTGAGGCAGAAAGTACTAAAGTTTAATTAGCTACTTACAATCTCTGTAGAGTTACTTCCAAGAAATAGGTGACCTATCCAATTAATTGTCTATGTTGCAGCAAAAAAGGAAATACTGTGAAGTCTGGTAAACACAGGAACTGAAAATTATTTAATGAAAGCAATTTTCTTTTTTTAAATAAAAGTTAGTTGATTTCAGATACTTGACAAAGTCATTTTGAAGACTGAGGATTTTTAATTTAATTAAGTCCCATATATTTATTTTTTGTTATTGCTGTTTTTGCTTTTGGGGTCTTAGCCATAAATTCTTTGCTTAGGCCAATGTCTAGAAGAGCTTTTCCTATGTTTTCTTCTAGAATTTTTATGGTTGCATGACTTACATTTAAGTCTTTTATCCATCTTGAATTAATTCTTGTATATGGTGGGAGATAGGGTTCCTGTTTCATTCTTCTGCATGTGGCTGTGCAGTTTTCCCAATACTACTTATCGAATAAGGTTTCCTTTCCCCAGTGTATGTCATTGTCTGCTTTGCCAAAGATCAGTTGGTTATAGGAAAATTGTTTTTATTTCTGGGTTCTCTATACTGTTCTGTTGTTCTATGTCTCTACTTTAGTACTAGTATAAAAGTTTTATATGCTGTTTTAGTTACTATAGCCTTGTGGTATAATTTCAAGTCAGGTAATATAATGCCTTCAGATTTGTTCTTTTTTTCTTAGATTGCTTTGCCCATTCAGGCTCTTTTTTGGTTCCAAATGAAACTTAGAATTCTGTTTTTCTAGATCTTTGAAATATGACATTGGTATTTTGATGGGAATTGTGTCGAATCTGTAAATCACTTTGGGCAGTATGGACATTTTAACAATGTTGATTCTACCATTCCATGAGCAAGGGATGTTTTTCCATCTGTTTGTGTCATCTGAGATTTCTTTCATCAGTATTTTTTATTATAGTTCTCCTAGTAGAGATCTTTCATCTTCTTGGTTAAGTATATTCCCAGTTATCTTATTTTCTTTGTAGTTATTGTAAATGGTATTCGGTCCTTGATTTGACTCTTGGCTTGACTGTTATTAGTATGTAGAAATGGTACCAATTTGTATACATTGATTTTGTAACCTGAGACTTTGCCAAATTTGTCTATCAATTCTAGGAGTCTTTTGGTGGAGTCTTTAGGTTTTTTAGATACAAGATCATATTGTCACTGAACAGGGATTATTGGACCTCCTCTTTCCCACTTTGGATAATGTTTATTTCTTTCTTTTGCCTGATTGCTCTGGCTAGGACTTCCAGTATGATGTTAAATAGAAGTGGTGACAGTGGGCACCTTTATCTTGTTCCAGTTCTTAGGGAAAATCCTTTCAATTTTTCTCCATTCAGTATGATGTTGGCTGTAGGTTAGTCATATACAGCTTTTATAATTTTGAGGTATGTTGCTTCTATGCCTAGTTTGTCGAGGGTTTTTATCATTAAAGAGTGCTAGATTTTATCAAATGCTTTTTCTGCATCTATTGAGAGATCATATGGTCTTTGTCTTTGCTTTCGTTTATGTGGTGAATCACATTTAATGATTTGCATATGTTGAGCCATCCTTGCATCCCTGGGATAAAACTCACTTGATTATGGTGAATTATCTTTTTGATGTACTGTTGAATTCAGTTTGCTGGTATTTTGTTGAGGAGTTTTGCATGTGTTTCATGAGGGATATTGGTCTGTAGTTTTGTTTTTTTTGTTGTGTTCTTTCCTGGCTTTGGTATCAAGGTGTTGGTGGCTTCATAGAATGAATTAGGCAGGATTCTCTCCTACCTGATGTTATGGAATAATTTCTGTAGGGTAGGTCTCAGTTCTTCCTTGTATGTCTGGTAAAGCTCAGCTGTGAATCCATCAGGTCTGGGGCTTTTTTTTTGTGCTCGTGCAGAGCAAAGGAAATAATCAACAGAATAATAGACTACCTACAGAACAAGAGAAAATATTTACAAACTAAACATCTGATAAAGAGCTAATATCCAGAATCTACAAAGAACTTAAATATATCAGCAAGAAAGAAAACAAACAACCCCATTAAAAATGGGAAACAGACATGAACAGAAGTTTTTCAAAAGAAGACAGACAACAAACACATGAAAAAATGCTCAATATCACTAATCCTCTGGGAAATGTGAATGAAACCACAATGAGATACCACCTTGCTCCTGTCAAAATGGCCATTAGTAAAAAGTCAAAAAATAATAGATGCTGGTATGCATGCAGAGAGAAAGGAATCCTTATACATTGCTGGTGGGACTGCAAATTAGTACAACCTCTATGGAAAACAGTATGGAGATTCCTCAAAGAAATAATTGTAGACTTGCCATTCAATCCAGTAATCCTGCCACTGCGTATCTGCCCAAAGGAAAAGAAGTCATTTTATCAAAAAGACACCTGCACTTGAATGTTTATTGCAACACAATTCACAGTTGCAAAGATATGGAATCAACTTAAGTGCCCATCAATTCATGAGTGGATAAATAAAACATGGTATCTATGTATGTACTACTCAGCCATAAAAAGGAATGAAACAATGTCTTTCATAGCAATTTGGATGGAACTGGAGACCATTATCCTAAGTGAAGTACTCAGGAGTGGAAAAACAAATACCATATGTACTCAATAATAATTTGGAGCTAAACAATGGGCACATAAGGGCACAAAGAGATGTAAAGGACATTGGAAACCAAGAAGGAGAGAAGGGGAAGGTGGGTAGGGGTAAAAACTTACCTATTGGGTATAATGAACACTATTTTGGTGATGGACGCACTAAAAGTCCTGACTTAAGCATTATGTAAGGTATCCATGTAACAAAAACATTTGTACCTTCTTAATATTGTGAAGAAAATAAAAGACTGAGGCTATTAGACAAAGAGCAAATAGGCAAATTATATTTGGAGCAAATTCCTATTTAATTGAAATTTACACGCTTTGAGTGTGTATTTGGTAACCTATTGGGAATTTAAGCTAAACCTATACTGTTTAGGTTATTGGTTCCTCAAAGCCATGTTCTGTGTAGATGGAGTTTACTATGTATATCAGGTCTCTGCTATAGATCTACTCCCTCTGAATACCTCTGCTGCCTACTCCACCCAATTTGTCCTGGGTACCTCTAGGCTAAAGCATGCCCAAGCTGGATGGAAAAAGAAAATAGATTTCTGGGAAAAATTTAGCTTCACAAAGCTTATAGCATAGTGGTTAAGAATATGGGCTTTGGAGTGAGGTCCAAATTGAAGCTTCATCACCTATTTGCTGCATGGCTGTGGGGAAGCCACTAAGTTCTTAGCTGTAATAAAATACTAAAAGTAGATAGAATTTTGTGTGTGTGTGTGTGTGTGTGTGTGCGTGCACGTATGAGAGCTAGGTTTTTGTAAAACATGTAATATGGTTCTTGGAAATGAGTAAGCATGCAATAAATGGTAGCTGTCAATATTATTATTGTATATTGTCAATCAATCCCTTCTTTCTCTCTCCTACACTACTATTTATTTGGTCCCTTTCCCATTTAATTTCTCTTCATCCCTATGTCTGCAATCAAAAGTCACTATGCACACAATCTCCAGCTAACACAGTAGTAAACTATGTGCAGTCTGTTGTTTGTCTTAGAAACAAATCCACAGCTTTTTGACAAGTTTCCATCTCAAGGGATTTGGATGACCTATGCAGATTAAATTTCCCTTCTGTAATGCATTGCAGGTGCACTGAATTCGTGATTCACCATGCCCATTTTATGAGAGATAAGGAGATGAAAGATATTTTTCTAAAAAGGGTAACATTTGGGGGAAAAATAGAAACAAGAGATAACAGATGAAGTGATTCCGTTAAAAGTGATTTCATAACTTTCACAGATACAGATTATATTAAAGGCACATAGCTGGTAAGGTTTGACAAAGTTTCTTTTGTGAGGTAGAACAGGAGCTGTTCCCTGTATGAACTGATCTCTGGTTGCAAATCAAACATGATCGAAGAGCAGAATCTGGTGACTGATCAGGTATCATTCTTATTACTTTTAATGACTAGCAAATCTGCTAGGAACTGCTTGAGTTTGTAATGAGAACAATTTATCAGACTTCAGAAGACATGTCTATATTTCATATTGACATTTTCCTCCATTTTTTTTTTCTTTTCCCTCACACAGCTCTGATGCTTGAGTGGGTTTTAAAAAGCCATTTCAAGGGCGGGCACGGTGGCTCATGCCTGTAATCCTAGCACTCTGGGAGGCCGAGGTGGGAGGATTGCTTGAGCTCAGGAGTTTGAGACCAGCCTGAGCAAGAGTGAGACCCCGTCTCTACTATGAATAGAAAGAAATTAGCCAAACAACTAAAAATAGAAAAAAATTAGCTGGGTACGGTGGCGCGTGCCTGTAGTCCCAGCTACTTGGGAGGCTGAGGCAGGAGGATTGCTTGAGCCCAGGAGTTTGAGGTTTCTGTGAACTAGGCAGAGGCCACGGCACTCTAGCCCAGGCAAGAGAGTGAGACTCTTGTCTCAAAAAAAAATAAAAAATAAAAAAATAAATTAAAAAAGCAATTTTATTTAGAATTGTCCACATTTTTGTTCTAATATTGCAAAACACAGTATTTGCTGAAGTCCAAAAGAAAGAGCATCAAGCTGGCTTTGAGTAAAACCTTTGCTATTTGCTGTAGAAACTTTGGCATATTTTTCGACCTCTTCCAGTCTTAGTTTCATCATATTTAGAGAAGGGAGACTATATTTGAATAGATAAAAGTCAACATGGCTACTGCTTTTAAAGGAGAGTTACACTCTTCTGCTAATTTTTGGTTCCTTTTCACTTCTGGCATAGTTCATGGTGTATATTAAACATGATATGTTCATTAGTAATAATGTTAAAAAAGAACTATCATTTATTAAACATTTACTCTATGCAGTGTAGGAAATGGTCATATGAAATAACTCATTGTTGAATGAATGATGGACTGAATGCACTAGATGTTATTTATTTGCATTCCATCAGTTAATCCTCATAAAGCAAAACAAAATAAGACTATACTAGGTAGACATTATCATTATTCCTATTTTACAGATGAGAGAATTGAGGCTGAGAGAGGTATGGCTTTTGGCCCAGGTAAACACAACTAATAATATTGTGGCATTGGAACTAGAGCCCATGTTTGCCTAATTCAGCTGAAAATAGGACCATGAGATGGAGAGAAAAGATAAAAGAAAACAAATTTATGCAAGAACTGGAAACCAACAGCAACAATGGTGCAGAAGTTGTAGAGCACAAGCAGGATATTCCCCCACCCAACCCCCCACCTCCCCAAACGGATCTCTTTTCTTAAAGTTTTCCTTGAATGGCATCACAATGACTGACAGATGAGTCTATGTAATATCCAATTCATAGCCCATGTTACTGGTAGCAGCCAAAGTGATTCGTGGCAGAACTTCACTTCTACAAACAATTACTGCAAACTAGAGCAAGCAAATTTAATTACCTTTCAAGCTGATGCAACATCATAAGAATCACTGCTTTGTTGTCACTGCTCTGAATGATAGACTGTCCACCATCTGCAATGAGACACCTGGGCATGATTCTGCAAGTAGATTGATGGAAAGGAAACCCATGTGGAAATAATCCTGGCTAGGAAAGAATTTTGGAAAATGGCCTATTTTGTGTATGCGTCCTGTGTGTGTGTATGTGTGTGTGTGTGGGTGTGGGTCTGTGTGTGTGTGTGAGAGAGAGAGAGAGAGAGAGAGGGTATGCATGCATGATATCAGGCAGTAAATCTTAAATCTAGTAGTCAAGATGTCCAGTCTGGATATCTAATGCTAAGGATGCCTAGATACCCAGTAGAAGATTAATCTCAACACTTAGTGATTAACAAGAGGCTTTGCGGAGAATGAGTGGACTCCCTTCTGGAAACAATGACAACGTGATACATTTTGCCACTTTACAATAGTTATTAATATTTGTTAAGTTTCAATTCATTTATCCTACATAAAAGATTCATGAATTAGATAAATATTAGAAAATAATTAGCTTTTTAAGGCTGAATACAAATATTTCATTAAGTAGGAATTATGCTATATTTTAAATGCGATAAACACACAAGGTGTCGTGAAGCATGGAAATTTGTTTTCGGTGTTTTGAAAAATGTTCCCTAGTTTCTCGTCTATATTTGTAGACTGTATACTTATCGTGAATGTTGATCTCAAGACCTTTATCTTGGTTGAAGTTTTCTCTCCTCTTTTTTTAAAAAATTATCTTCCTCCCTGGCCTACCTCCCCATATAAATTACCTGCTGGCTGGACTTACTGTCTTCTTTTGTTCACAGATTACCCCAAGTGCCTGGGTTAGTGTCTGGAACACAGTAGGCTCTTAATAAATATTTGCTGAATAAATGTATTTCAAATTCTATTTTTATATCAAATTATTGTGTTATATTATGAAATCTATTCTTCATTGAATTCATTATTAACATTTTTTCTCAGACATTTCATTCTTCTTTCCTGAACATTTTCTCTTTTCTTGCACAGTGTTTTATATCAGCTATTTTGGTTTCTGCTTATGCTGCTTTGTAGTTTTATGTTCTTAGCTTGAAAAGATCTTCAAGGGCTTTGCCCACCTGCACAATGACTGATGCTGCTGCTGATTCTTGTTAAACTACACCCTGGTTTATTAGGTACTATATGAGTTGATGTTTGCTCAGGGCTCCAGACCCTGCATTCTTCCTGTGAGGCTCCATCCTGATGTTCTCTTTGTAAGAGGATCCCAGCAAAAGTAGTATTTCTAAAATATGGAAAATCAAAGTTATTGGAAAGTTGCTAGTAGTGTTCTGACTCCAGGGTTGAAAGTATCATTTAACCTTTAGAATGGGTAACTCTTATGCCGAAAAAAAAATTATCAAAATTTCCCTTACGTTTCAGAAACAAACAAACAAAAAAACACCTATTTATTATCCCTGGAGAATATTATGAAACTATAATTTAAAAGAATGAGAAAAGCATCCTGTTGAGTAATATTAATTGGGTGGCCACTTAATAGACCTGTGCATTTGTAGTGATAAATAAAATATCATTTGCTTCTTTTAAATATTGATTTTGACTAAATCCTTCTGGAAAATGATTCTTTATACTTTCCAGAGGGCTGCATCGTTTTATTCAATGATTTGCTCACAAGTGATTGTATGGCCACATCTCCCCAGGAAGGTTGTATATAACTGATGCTCTTTGTGTCTTCCAGTGTAGAAAAGCAATGAAAGAAACATATAGAGCTTACACAAGCTCCCTGGTCTGTAATGGTGGTGTCCTGTTCCTAGCCTTGTATTATTAATAGTATGAATAAACCATCCTTTAGCCAATGCACTTTCACGGTGCACAGGTTTAGGCCAGGGAGGTTGGACCACACCTGTGTGCCCGAGAGAGCTTCCCGTGAAGGAAGTTTCTATTTCCATTGCCAACTGTGGGGTTGAACAGTGAGGTGAACCTTATGCTGGGAGATGGGAACTTTTATTCTCTCTTCGAGTCCAAAACAGAGTTGTGAGACCAGCATTCTGAAGTCTATAAATACCTTACAAGTCCTTTTTTTGTGTGTCATTGCATTGGGCCATCACAGAGGGGACATGAGTGGCCATTTCTTTCAGTGCAGGTGAACTACCCACTGTGTCAAACGTTTGTTATCCCCAAGGCTGTGGCAAAGAGACTTCTGTAGGAACATTACCAAGAAAGCAAAATATCCTTCTATGTACGATGTTTGTTCTCTTTAAAGCATCTCTGCTGGTGATGACAGGGTCAAAGCCAAAATTCAGCTTTCAAACCTACGACTGCAACCAAGATTGCTGAGTGTGTGCAGTGTATGTGGCCTTGTTTGCTTCCTGTTTTTCTTCCTCTTGTATATTTCTCTCTTTTCTCTTTTTTTTCCTTGCTATTCCTTTCCCCCTTTCTCCTTCCGTTGTTCCTTTCTCTTGCCTCCTCCTTTCTTCTGCCCCTATTCCATTCCTTCTGTGTCAATTTGAGTATTTCAAGAAGACAAAATTAGATGTGCAGTAAATTTATTAGGAGAAACCTCTGTGAAGAAGAAAGTGGAGAAGGAGCAGGAGTAGGAGGGAGAGAGAGACTTCAGACTTTGCTGCAGCAGGGGAGAGGAGAGGGGTATTGGGTGGGAGGAGCCTCAGACTGCAGCAGGGCTCTGGGAGGCGTTGGCCAGGCTAGGCAAGATCCCAGAGCAAAGGCTCCGTATTAGAGGAGGCCCTGTTGGGCAGAAGTGGCCCAGCTCGAATTCCCTAGCCTTGGAGAGGCTGGCCTCCCTGTGAAAACTGCAACAGATCCAAAGGGGCAACAGTTGGAGGCTGTCAGCCGTCTACCCTCTTTGGGCCAGGTTCTCTTGAAGGGAGATGCAAGCAGCAAGATTTTGTGACCATGACCGTCTTTCCTCCCTCTTTTCCTTTCGTTCTTCCTTCCTTCTGACCAACAGGGCCTCAACATTTCCCTCAGGTTGACTGAACTTTAGACAGGCTTCTTCCTGACTCCAACTCTCTTTTTCTAGAGCATTTATTTTAGAAAATTTGTAATTGTAATTTTTTTCTCTGCCCCTTTGAGTTGTAGTTTTTAAAAGACTCTCTCTAGTTTTGCAACCTAGAAATGTCTTTCTCAAGGATCTGGGAGCCATGCCCTTGAAATGTGCTCATCAGGAAGGGAGTAATGCCCCTACCTCCCAGTCTCTGAGAGAGGGTAGGAGCCCAACTGCCATGGGCACCCTGCTCTGAGTTGTAAAACTACCTCCTGTCATGAAGATAAGAGAAAATTTACTTTCCTTTGGGTAAAACGAATTAGCAAACACAGATGGTCTATGATTCCCTTGGTCCAGCTCTTAAAACCTCTCCAGCCCTTTGATTTGTTGCAGTGGAGCTGAGCTCACACTGGCTTCTGTCTCCTGTTGTAAGAGCCTTGATTAAAATCTTCCTTGCCTGTTAAACTTTGGTGCAATTTTTGCTTTGATATTCCCTTTCTTCTTTCCTTTTTTGCTTACTCCTTCCTTCTTTCTTTCCTTCCTTTCTTCCTTCATTCCACTCAATATTTACTAAGTGTGAACTCTGAGCTAAAAATTAGGTAAGCACTGGATATACCAGTGAAAAAGATGGTTACAGTCATATTTCTTACTCTTGTGGACAGTGTAGTTTAGAAGTATAGATGGAAAATAAGTGAGTAAGCAAATAAATGCAAATTTGGGAGTGTAAATTTCCTTTATTGAAGAAAACCATGTTGGTGGTTTGAAAAATGGGAAGGGGGCCTACTTTACTTAAAATGTTCAGGCACATGAGCTAAAGCCCACATTTTGAGAGCTAGCAGTTTGGTTCCCTATCTAGCACTGAGCATCATCAGCAGTCGTGATCCTAGCTCTCCAAATCTCACCTTTGTCAACTATAAAATGAGAATAATAATAATACTTGTTTTATGAAGTTACTTGGGGAATTAAATGAAATAATGCATCTAAAGCATTTAGCGTATTCCCTAAAATGATATATATTTGATAATATTGGTGGTTATGAAGTAATTTGCAAAGACAGTATTTAAGAGTGAGATAGTATATGTTTTTCAAATGTATTTAATACCAGGATGTATATTTTTTAAAATGAACTTCTTTTAAATATCTCTTGGAACATAGTCTAGGGAATTCTGGTCTATTCGTCTGGGCACTTATTCTTATCCTGCCTAGAATTATGATTTAAGAATATAACATTTACATGTCTCACTTCTCTCATGAAATTATGGTTTCTTTGAAGGCATTAATGATGAATTATAAGCTTTCTATGTTACCAGAGCTCTCAGCATAATAATAACTGCATAAGGTGTACCTGTTGCAAGCTTTTTGAATTCAAATTCACACTAACAGTGAAACAGATATTTATTGGTATGCATTACTAATTCAAGGTTCTTTCTATTCTTATAAACATTGCTTTGTCTTTGAAAGAAAGCAATTATTGCTTAAGCAATTATGGTCTTACAATTATTGGTTAAAATTAATTCTAAGAAAAGGAATACTTTTTTTTGTCTTCATAATAGAGGAGTGACATTAGGGATTTAAAAAACAGAGAGATCAGAATCAACTCAGAACGTTTTGCATATTCCATAAATCTATATTACAAAATGTTTCATAGTGGTGAGGTGTTATGTGGAGCACAGAATAGAGGCACTCATTGCGTTGGGTAATTTTGAATTTCTTTGTCTAACGTGGCTCTAATTCTTTTTGATTCTGAGATGTAAGATTTTGTGTTCTTTATTGTCTTATTTCTAAAAACAGATATTGATTTAACCAAGCTCTCCTAAACAATCTTCTTCATTTTGCTTTTTGGTTTACTGCCAGAAGTTGCTCTATCTGGAACAATGTTCATGACCTAAGGGCAGTGTAGTTAGAAATTCAGCATGGGCTGTGGGGTCAGATGGACTTAGTTTACGGTATGAACATTTTGTTTTTGGGGGAGGAGGGGTTGGGTAAATTCACACCTAACAGGTGTGGTATGCACCATCTGGGAGGGCACGCTTGTAGCCTTGACTGGGGCGGTGCAAATGCAATAGATGTAACCCAAATGTTTGCACCCCCGTAAAAATTTTGAAATAAAAAAATAAATAAAATAAAAAAATTTTGCTTTTGAACAAATTGCCTACCTTCCATGGTTGTCTGTAAAAAGGAAATAGTAACAAAATCATCCTCACAGGGTTGTTGTAAGGGTTAGTAGATGATACATGTAAAGCAGTAGCAGATCACACATGTGAAACACTCAACTCAGAGGACATACTCTATACATGCTGAAGCTCCATCATTTTTCCTATTGTAGATGGCATGGTTTGGAGTCTATTTATTTCCTGTTATGTCTTTCTGTGAACATCTCTTGTTGCACAAGTTTAGCTTAAATGTAAACTTGACCTTGTTTATTTGATGACTTTGAAAACAGGATCATGGTGTTAGTAAAAGTACTATATTGTTGTTGCCTGTCTGTGTGTAATAAAAGTTCACTTTTGATTTAATTCATAATTTTTCCATGTATTTCAGAACATTGCTGTTCCCCTCCCCCAGGCATTGGGCCTTAAAACTTTAATTAGCCTTCCTTTGGTGCTGTACCCTGATAAATTACAACTTTGCTTTATTTATTTTTTACCAGACATTGTTGACTCATGTAGCTCTGTTATTGATTCTTGCAGCCCAGGGAGAATGAGATGCTGGCAATAGTCTCTTGTCAACATCTATCATTATCAATTTCCCATTATAAGTTTATTATCTTCCCTTTAAGAGCCAGTTCTCTTTAGCTTACCTGGACCTCTTTCTGATTGTTTTTCTTGCTAGAGTAGGATTTTTCCATACTTAAAAAAATTAATTCCATAAATGCTCTGAAGGAAAAGAATGATGTGGTAAAATGTTTGGAAAATGATACTTCTTTGGTGTCCTTGTAGCAATTTATTTTAATAAAAACTGTGATGTATATGTGTATAAATTGATTTTAATCCAACCTCTAGAGATGGTTAGTCAGCCCTGAAATCTTCTGGTCAGGAATTCACACTCCAGTGGTGGTTTGCTAATTAGCACAAGATATGCTGGTTATATTTTTCATTCATATCTAAGTATCTTCCAAGTTCAACTAGCCCTTTAGAGTAGAGCTCAAAGAGCTTTAGTTCTTTGTCCTCCTACTTCACAAAGGTCTCCGACAGATATGATTTGATGGTTGGTTAAGCAATGATGGCTCTTTGGGTCACCTTGAAAATAAACATCTGAATGTTTGGCAGAATTTTGTCTAAAACTTGTTTTTCTTGTAATAGTCCTTACATTCCTTACAAGTAAGGAATGAATGTGAATCTCTCACTTACCTCTAATCATTGAATTTTATCAAAAGGACTCTGAAGATTTTTAAACAGCCAAAGTGATGTAGGTCAGTTAAGAATAACTGTAAAATATTCTTACAGTTTTGGGAATTTATAATGTATATGAGAAATACAGTAAAAAAATGTTGTTTGCATTTATTGATTGATTAAACATACTTTTTCCCCAAACTTATTTGAGCACAGACATCTTTTTTCTTTGATAAATGCCTATTTACATCTTGAGTGACAATGTGGTACCAAAGATCAAAATTTGAAAAATGATTTTTTTTATTTCAAAGTATTATGGGGGTACAAATGTTTTTGGTTACATGGATCACTTTTCCAATGCTTGAGTTAGGGTTAAAAGCATGAAGCTTCTCAAAAGAAGATAGAGAAATGGCCAATAAACATATGAAAAAATGCTCAATGTCACTAATTATCAGGGAAATGCACATTAAAGCCACAATGAAACATTACCTTACTCCAGTCAGAATGGCTTTTATTAAAAATTCCAAGAAACAACAGATGCTGGCATGGATATGGACAGAAAGGAACTCTTATACAACATTGGTGGGACTGCAAACTAGTACAAACTCTATGGAAAATAGTATGGAAATTCTTCAAAGAACTAAAAAATAGACCTACCATTGAATCCAGCAATCCCACTACTGGGTATCTATCCAAGAGAAAGAAAGTCATTTTATCAAAAAGACACCTGTACTTGAATGTTTATTGCAGCACAATTCACAACTGAAAAATGATTTTTTAAACCTATTTTCACCTCCCTTGTTTTCATTGAAAGTCAACTTGTGTTATAGTCTTTTTTCTTTCTAAGACCATTTACTCTGAGGGAATCCAACTGCCATATCATGAAGAAACTCTACTCCTTGAGTTGAAGAGGCTTATACTGCAAGGGGCAGAGACTTTCTGCTGGCAGCCACGTGGGGCAGCCAACGTGGAGGTGGATCTTCGAGGCCCGGGCAAGCCTTGGTTGACTGCATCCCCCGCTGACATCGTGATCACAGCCTCAGGAGAGAGCCTGAGTAGAGCCACCCAGGAAAGCCTCTCTCCCAAATTCCTGACTCACAGGAACTGTGAGATAATATTAATAAATGTTTCTTACTTAAGCCACTACATTTGAAGTAATTTCTTATGTAACAATAGGTAACGAATAGAGATTTTAATGGTTTTAATAAAAGATGAGATAAAAAATTATATCCAAAGGTTCTAATGATCAAAAATGACTCATTTTGCCTCCTAGGAATATTTTCTTTTTAGCTGTGGTGCACTCTATATAAATGGGTAAGGAAAAGAAAATTTTCAGAATGGAAAATCTTTCAGTGAGTCCTCAAAGCATATCATAAAGCTGGCTGACCAGTCCATCCTCATCTAAGGCTACCTGGCCAATCCCCCTGGATTCACTGTCTCTTGCCACTTCCCTACTCCGTCCCGACTCAACTCTATACCGTCATTTTCAGCCTTCCCTGCCCAATTCCTGATAGAAATACAGTTGACCCTTGAACAAAATGGATGTGAGCTGCAGGGGTCCATGCATATGCAGATTTTCTTCTGCCTGCACCACCCCTGAAATAGCAAGACCAGCCTCTCCTCCTCTTCCTCCTCCTCCTCCTCTTCCTCCTCCTCCTCAGCCTACTGAGTGTGAAGACAATGAGGATGAAGACCTTTATGATGATCCACTTCCACTTAGTAAAGTGTAAATGTATTTTCTCTTCCTTAAGATTTTCTTAATAGAATTTTCTATTCTTTCCTTACTTTATTGTATTAATAAGAATACAGCTGAAACTGCCCTTTACAAATCAACAAAGGGCGAGAACTGTGGTAAGAGCCTGAAACTGTGAAGGCGCAGGCCTAGCTAATAATAATAATAATAATAATAATCAGCCACTGTCCCCCTGTTTGCTTCTCTGTAATTGCTACTCTGGAGTCACATAGCTGGTGGCTGTAAAGACTGAACTGTCTCCATAGATAACATCACCTTTTGGAAATCTAAAGACAGTTTCTGAGATATCCTCCAGGCTCTGCATTCCGGTGGAATGGCTGACCCACCCAGGCCAGTGGCCCATACCAAGGAACTGATTCAGCTGGTATTGCGACCCCCACCCAAGAACCGGCTCAGTAAAGAAGACAATTTTTATACCCCTATGATTTTGACCCAATTGCCTAATCCTTTGCCCTCCAAACTGTCTTTGAAAACCTTGTCTCCCAAATTCTCGGGGAGGCAGAGTTGAGGAATTCCTCTCATCTCCCCGCTGAGCGCTCTGCAGAATTAAGCCCCTCTCCACTGCAAGCCTGACTACCTCAGGGTATTGGCTTTTCTCTATGCAGTGGGCAACACAACCCAGTTGGGCGGCAACACGGATATAATACATATAACATGCAAAACATGTGTTAATCAACTGTTTATGTTATTAGTAAGGCTTTAGGTCAGCAGTAAACTATTAGTAGTTAAGCTTTTCGGGAATCAAAAGTTATATGCTGATTTTTGAAAGCTTGGGGGTCAGTGCCCCGATCGCTGTGTTGTTCAAGAGTTGATTATATTACCAAATAATACTACAAATATGTTTGCATATTTTTGAATGACTCAAAAGGAAAAGAAAGCATATGTTGTGAATAAATTTATTTTAGTCTTTAAAATGAACACAACATCATGAATCTGATTTGGTGGAATCAAAGACAGGTGTGTGGGGAGATTGGTGAGAAGGGTGGGAATGATTAGGCTCCTTCATAATCTCCATCAGTTCTCATCAAGCCACTTCAATTAACATAACATCCTTGTAAAAACTATATGTGCTCCTTATACAAATAAAGCCTTGAGAAAGACCCTCTAGCCTGTATTCCAAAAAGGATTGTAGCCCCTAAACTCCTCACATGTAGAAATTTCAGAGATGCTGTTGCAGACTATGGTCATACTTATTTAATGGTATTCCTAAAATCAACCCAAGTGTGGAAATGCTTATTAATAAGTTAATTAGATGCTCAGCTTCTGATAGTCATTAATATTCTGACCAACTGAATTATTGGGTCAATGACAAATTTAATTATCTTTGATCAATTAAATTAACTAATGCAAGAATCATCCTCCGAGTTTGGCAGTAAAGGGTGATTTGAAATAATTAATGTCCAATGATGGTTTATTTCCAAAAACATTAATGATTTGAAGCTCCTTAAAAATTTTGCTTTTCAATTATGGATTAATTAGTATCTAAACTTGAATTACACAGAATCAAATAAAAGATATGAATTATGCAGCCATGATATAATTTATAGAACCAAGCCACCATCACTGAATATTTCCTTAATTATGATATAGAACTCAGAATACTGGGTCAGCTTAATGAATGCTAAATTTTAAGAATAATTGTAGTCTCTGTTGGCTATTTACCAAGGTTTTCTTCTGTGTACCTACATAAATTTCACAAGAATTCAATTTTTTTGCTTTGATATTAATTACTACCCATGACATCTTCTCATTAATCAGTTTTCAAGTAATTAATTCTATCATAAATGAAAAGTATTGACCAAATTAGTTAAAGGCCATTTCCAGAATTAGACCATGGTAATTAATTTTCTGGTTTCTGTGTTAATAAGTTGTCATATATTGTTTGGCAGACATTGATTAGAATCTACATCAGCTATGCAAATTAATGCAGGCTGATTGGCTTTCCTGTTGGAGAAAGTAAGGCTGAGTTTTGAAAGGAAAGACAGAGGCAAGCTCAGAGCCAACTACATCGTTGAGGAGGCAGTATTCTCTCACTCCCAAAGATGTATCATTGCTAAAGACTGTCAAAGCCCTTTTGCAGGTCTCCACAAATACAGTTAGAATATTTTCTTGGCTGCCCTAAATTTACCTAAACATGGTCACATTTCTACCGTGATTGCAAGATGCATCATATTAAACATGGGAAATTTTATGTGTTAGGAAAGTTTTGACTCTGCTTCAGAAAAGTTATTGCTGTTAGAATGCAATAGGATAGTAAGGTATCTGAACTACAATTTACAAAATTTAAAATGTGAACTCATTTCTAAATTGTATCCATCAACATAGGCGCTCTTGTATAATGCATTAATTTTTTCAGCCATTTCTCGTTTTTGCCAAATCAAGGTATATGTTTGTTCACTTCCTTAAATTGCTTTGTAATTTATGATTTTAACGAATATATTTCAATGTATGAAATATTTCAAACATAGTACAGAGAATAGTAAGACAAACACTAATGTGTATCTCATTCAGACTTAATAGATGGAAATATTTTTCTTTCTACTTCCAATCTCTTTATTAAAAAATAGTATAAATAAAACTTTACACATACAGCTAGAAATCACCTCCATTTTTTTCCTACACTTATTCTCCCTCTAATTGTTTATTTATTTTTATTTTTAATTTCAAAACAGAGTTTTGCTATATTGCCCATGCTGAATTTGAACTCCTGGGCTCCAGTGATCCTCCAGCCTCAGCCTCCCAAGTAGCTGGGACTACAGGTGCACGACACTGTACCTAGCTATTCCTTCTTTTGCGATAGAGGTTTCAGTACTCCGAATTTGAAATGTATTATTTCTATGAATTTTGAATACCTTCCTATATATAATTATATAAAATTGTGTATATAATTATATATCAACCATATATAATGCATGTATATAATTGATATGTACAACTGTTAGGTTTTTCCCATATTTTACTTTAACAGCTATTTCTAAATTACCCAGTAGTGTTATGTATTTTTTTAAAAAGTCTGCTAGATGGCATAGGATTAAATATATATGTGTGTCCACATATATGTATAGATACATATGATTAAATATGTGTGTATATATGTATGTGTGTATTATGTATATATATATATATAAACAAACACATACATATATATTTTATTTTTATTTTTATTTTATTTTTTTGAGACACAGTCTCGCTCTGTTGCCTGGGCTAGAGTGCCGTGGCATAAGCCTAGGTCACAGCAACCTCAAACTCCTGGGCTCAAGCAATCCTTCTGCCTCAGCCTCCCGAGTAGCTGGGACTACAGGCATGTGCCACCATGCCCGGCTAATTTTTTCTATATTTTAAGTTGTCCAGCTAATTTCTTTCTATTTTTAGTAGAGACAAGGTCTCACTCTTGCTCAGGGTGGTCTCAAACTTGTGAGCTCAAGCAATCCTCCCACCTCAGCCTCCCAGAGTGCTAGGATTACAGGCAGGAGCCACCACACCCGGCCTATGTTTTATATATATATAAAATACTGTGTCATCTAACAGACTTGTTTATTTATTTATTTTTTAAATTTCAGAATGCTACAGGGGTACAGAAGTTTTAGTTACATGAATTACTTTGTACAGTTTGAGTCAAAGTTATAAGTGTGTCCATCACCTAGATAGTGTGTATTGTACCTGAAGATGTGAATTTACCCATCCCCTTTCCCCCTTCCCACCTGCTTGATTTCTTTTGAATTTTACTACCATATGTACATGAGTGTTGATCATTTAGTTCCAATCTAATAGTGAGAGCATGTGGTGTTTATTTTTCATTCTTGCAATACTTCACTCAGGATGATGTCTCCAGTTCCATCCAGGTTTTTTCAAAAGTTGTTAGTTCACCATTTTTTTATGGCTGAGTAATACTCCATGGTATACATATGCCACACTTTATTAATGCACTCATGTATTCATGGGCACTTGGGTTATTTGCATACTTTATGATTGTGAATCGTGCTGCTATAAACATTCAAGTGCAGATGTCTTTTTTATAAAATGTCTTTTTTTACTTTGGGTGAATACCCAGTAGTGGAATTGCTGGATCAAATAGTAGCTCTATTTTTAGTTCTTCTAATTTCCATAGAGATTGCACTAGTTCACAGTCCACCAACAGTGTATAAGTGTTCCTTTCTCTCCCTGTCCACGACAGCATCTGCTGTTTTGGGACTTTTTGATAAAATCCATTCTCACCGGAGTTAGGTAATATCTCATTGTGGTTTTGATTTGCATTTCCCTGGTCATTAGAGACATTGAGCATTATTTCAAATGTTTATTAACCATTAGTCTATCTTCTTTTGAAAAGTTTCTGTTCATGTCCTTTGCCCACTTTTTGATAGGGTTGTTTGATGTTTTCTTGCTGATTTGCTTGAGTTATTTATAGATTCTGGTTATTAGCCCTTTATCATATGTATACCATAAAAATATTTTCTCCCATTGTATAGGTTGTATATTTACTCTATTGATTATTTCCTTGGCTGTGCAGAAGATTTTTAAGTTAACCAAGTCAAATTTATTTATTTCTGTTATTGCCGTGATTGCCTTTGGGGTATTCTTCATAAATTCTTTCCCTAGGCTGATACGCATATGAGTTTTTCTGATCTCTTCTTCTAGAGTTCTTATAGTTTCATGCCTTAGGTTTAAGCCTGTTATCCATCATGAATTAATTTTTGTAAGTAGTGAGACGTGTGGATACTGTTTCAGTCCTCTACATGTGGCTATCCAATATTCCCAGTACCATTTATTGAATAGGAATAATTTTCCCCTTTGTAGGTTTTTGTCTGTTTTGTCAAAGATCAGATGGCAATATGAGGATGGTTTTATACATGGGTTCCCTGTTCTGATTCATTGGTCTATGTCTCTGTTCCTGTGCCAGTACCATGCTGCTTTGGTTACTATAGTCTTGTAGTATAGCTTGAAGTCCGGTAAAATGATGCCTCCTAATTTACTGTTTTTGGTTAAGGTTGCTTTTGCTATTCAGAATCTTTTCTGGTTCCATACGAAGTGTAGAATTATTTTTTCTAGATATACAAAAAGTGACATTGGCATTTTAATGGAGATTTCATTGAATATATAAATCACTTTGAGTAGTATAGACATTTTAACAATGTTGATTTTGCCAATCTATGAGCATGACATATTTTTTTATTTATTTACATCCCTGCGATATCCTTCCTCAATGTTTCATAGTTCTCCCTATAGAGGTCTTTCCCTTCCTTGGGTAAATATATGCCTAGGCATTTTAATTTCTTTGTTGCTATTGTGAAAGGTATGGGGTCTTTGATTTAATTCTAAGTTTGACTGTTCTTGGTGTATAGGAATGCTACTGATTTGTGTACATTGATTTTGTAACCTGAGACTTTGCTGAATTCATTTATCAATTCCAAGAGTCTCTTGCAGAATCTTTGGGGTTTTCTAGATGTAAGATTTTATGATTAGCAATAAACAATAGTTTCACTACTTCTTTCCCCATTTGGATACTCTTGATTCCTTTCTCTTGCCTGATTGCTCTGGGTAGGATTTCCAGCACTATATTAAACAGAAGTGACAGTGGGCAATCTTGTCTGGTTTCAGTTTAAGTGGGAATGCTTTCACTTTCCCCCTGTTCTGTATGATGATGGCTGTGGGTTTGGCATATATGGCTTTTATAATATTGAGTTATATTACATCTATGCCTATTTTGTTAAGAGTTCACATCATAAAAGAGTGCTGAATTTTGTCAAATGATTTTTCTGCGACTATCGAGAGAATCATATGGTTTTTGTTTTTGCTTCCATTTATGTGGTATATCACATTTATAGATTTGCATATGTTGAACCATCCTTGCATCTCTGGGATGAAGCCCACTTGATCATGGTGGGTTATTTTTTTGATGTGCAGCTGAATCGGTTTGCTAGAATTTTATTGAGAATTTTTACATCTATATTCATAAGGGATATTGGTCTGTACTTTCCTTTTTTTGTTGTAGCTCTTCCTGGTTTTGCCATTAAGATGACATTATCTTTGTAGAATGAGTTGGAGAGGATTCCTTCCTTCTCTATGTTATATAATAATTTCTGCAGTATAGATAGCAGTTCTTCTTTGTAAGTCTGGTAAAATTCGGCTGTGAAACCATTTGGTCTGTGACTTTTTTCCACTGGGAAATTTTTTATTGCTGCTTCAATTTCATTACTTGATGTTGGTCTGTTCAGGAGTTCTATTTCTTCCTAATTGAGCCTAGGGAGGTTTTGTGTTTTCAAGAATTTGTCTATTTCCTCAGCATTTAAAAGTTTACGTGCATAGAGATTTTTATAGTATTCAGACGTGATATTTTGTATTTCCGTGGTATCAGTTATAATATCTCCTTTTTCATTTCTGATTGAGCTTATTAGGGTCCTTTCTTTTCTGTTTCTGGTTAATATAGCAAGAGGGCTGTCAATTTTGTTCATATTTTTGAAGAATCGACTCGTTCTTTCATTAATACTCTGTATAATTCTTCCGTTATCTATTTCGTTTAGTTCTACTCTAATCTTAGTTATTTTTTTTTCCTTTTACTGGGTTTGGGATTGGTTTGCTCTTCTATTTCCAATTACTTGAGATGATTCATTAGACTATTGATTTGTAATCTTTCTGTCTTTTGGATGTAGGCATTTATGATTATGAATTTTGCTCTTATGACTACTTTTGCTGAATCCCACAGATTTTGAGCACTGGTGGCCCCTTTGTCATTTAGTTTGATAATCCTTTGATTTCCATCTTAATTTCCTCCTTGACCCAATAACTATTCATCAGTATATTGTTTAATTTCCATGAATTTGTGTAGAGTTGAGTGTTTCTGTTGGAATTCATTTCTAATTTTATTCTCCCATGGTCTGAGAATATACATAGTATAATTTCCATTTTTAAAAAATTTTTTGAGATATGTTTTATATCCTAGAATGTGATCAATCTTAGGGAATGTTCTGTGAACTATGAGAAAAATGTATATTTATTGGTTTTAGGGCAGAATGTGCTGTAAATATATGTTAGGCCCATTTGTTCTAGAGTTCCATTTAAGTCCACTGTTTCTTTGCTTATTTTCTTCTTGGAAGATCTGTCCCATTCTGTCAGTGGGGTGTTGAAGTCCCTGGCTATTACAATCCTGCTGTTCATAATTTTGTTTAAATCAAGTAGGTTTACTTTATTAATCCGGGTGCACTGGATTTAGGTGCATAAATATTTAGGACTGTTATGTCTTCTTGTTGAATTGTTCCCTTCACCATTATAAAATGACCATCTTTGTCTTTCTTTACTTTTGCTGGTTTGAAGTCTATGTTATCTGTTATTAGAATGGCTATACCAGCTTTCTTTTGGTTTTCAATTGCATGGAAGATTGTATTCCATTACTTCACCTTGAATCTGAATGAGTCCTTGTGGTATAGATGTATTTTCTGAAGACAGCAGATACTTGGCTTGTTTTTTTAATCCATTCTTGCAGCCTATGTCTCTTGAGTGGGGAGTTCAAGCTATTCAAATTTATTGAAAGAATTGGTAAGTGTTGTGGATTTCTGTTCATCCTGTGTAGTAGAACTTTCTTGCCTTTTTTTTTTTTTTTTACCTCTTGATCCATTGTAGTATCTGAGCTATGATCTTTAGCTTTTTGGTAATTTTACACTGGTGGTTGTCTATTGTGCTGATCCATGTATAATGCAGTTCTGAGTACTTCCCACAGGGCAGGTCTGGTCTTGATAAATTCCCTCAGTGTTTGGTTGTCTGAGAAGTTATTTACTTTTCCCTCATATAAAAAACTTAGTTCTGCAGGATATAAAATTCTATGCTTGCCATGATGCTATTTGAGAAGACTGAGAGTGGGGACTCAATCCCTTCTGGCTTGCAAGGTCTCAGTTGATAAATCTTCAGTTATTCTGATGGGTTTTCCTTTGTAAATTACCTGCTGCTTTTGTCTTATGGCTCAGAGGAGTGCTTCTTTTATGTTTACCTTGGTCAGTGTAGTTATTTTGTTTTGTGGTGTTTGCCTCTTCACAATGAATCTTTCAGGGGTCCGTTGAGCATCTTGTACTTCAATATCTAGATTTGTAGATGAATCTCCCAGATAAATTTTTCTCAATTATTCCCTCCAATCATTGTGTATTTTATTATTTGCCCTAAGGGATGCCTATGATTCTTATGTTAGGCCTCTTTCTCATATTTCTTGTAGGTTTTTTCTTTCCTCTTATTTCTCAGTTCTTTCTCTTTGACTGACTTGTTTAACTCAAAAATGTTGTCTTCAAGCTCTGAGATTCTTTCTTCTTCCTGATTTAGCCTATTCTTAAGCCTTTCTACTGTGTTTTATATTTCCTTGAAGAAAATTTTAATTTCTAGAAGTACTATTTGATTTTTTAAAAAAAATAATTCAAATTCCTTAGCAAATTTTTTCATTCATTTCCTGCATTGTTTTTGTGGTTCCTTTGTGTTGGGTTTCTATTTTCTCTTGCATTTATTGCATTTCCTTACAATCCATTTTTGAAATTCCTCATCTGTCATTTCATTCTTTTCATTTGTGTTGGTATCCATTGGTAAAGAGTTATTCTTCTCTTTTGGGGGTCTCCTTTTGCTCTGATTTTTCATGTTTCCAGAGTTTTCACTGATTTCTTCTCATCTTCCCTCTCTGTTGAGACCTGGGGGTGCTGTGTCTGGCTTATGGGCCTGTCTTTGGGTCCCTGAAGATCAATCCCTGAGTGCCAGGGAGAAGAGTGCTGGTCCTGCATTGCCTATGGGGTGTTCTAGCAGGTTTGGTGTACTCCCTAGGTAACCTCTTGCATGCTGCCTTCACCTCTTCCCTACAGTGTATAGTGACTTACGTCCCCCAGTTTGCTCTCAGTGATGGTGGGTAGTACTTGTGAGTGTGAATCAGCCACATCCTGTTTGCTTGAATTGGAAGATGCTATGATGGGCTATATTGTTGTTCTCCCTGTTATTGATGTTTGTGTGATACAGCCAGCTGCCAAGATGTTCTTTTATATCTGTGGTAGACTGGGGTTCCCTAAGTGGAGTACTTGAGTGCCCCAAACTTTACGAGGGACCCTCTAACTCCCAGGAGTTTCTTAATCTCCACCACCACTGAGGTGGGTGGAGGACTAAGACATTTTATGACTAGGTTATGGGAGCCTAAAATGCTTTGAAAAGCCTTGGATGGGCCCAGAAGCTGCTTTTTCAGCCACTGGGGAAGCTGCTGGTGGGAGGGTCAGGACAAGCTCTCCAAACTGGGAGGGCTGCTCATGGGGCAGGGGACTAAATACTTGTATGCTAAGGCCCTGGGGTGGGTTCTTTCTACCCTTATCCAGTAGTGCAGTTTTTCTGTCGGGAGGTGGCCACTTCTTGGACCCCCACATACTCTGTAAAATTGAGATAGTGAATGCTGTAAAGTGCATGCAAATTGACCTCCATCTCGCTAGGTGGTGCTTGCCAGAAGGAACAAGCTGCAATGTTGTTTTTGGGTCCTGTGACCAGCTCTCATCCCTCAGGAGAAGCACTTGAATGCTTTATGTGGCAGGTGGGGACCTGAGACTTCCTACTGAGTCATTCTCTGCCACAGCAGAGGTGGGTGTGGGAGTGTGGCTGGGCGGGGCTGCTTTGGGTGAGCTTGCCCTTAGGCCCTACAAAAACTGGCAAGGCAGCTGTTTTGGCAGGATTCAAAGGTCTGCTGTCAGCTCTGGACATTGCCACCAGGGAGGGGCTGAAGTGGCTCCACACAACCAGAAAGTCTACTTGTGGAGGCAGGTCCATCTGTGATTCACAAACTGGCAGCCTGCAGTGGACCTTGCTCTTCTCCCCTCTCCTCTGCTCCATAGTTTTCCCTTGGCATCTGCTGGCAGGCAGGAGCCCAAGCCAGCTGAGCTCCCCCATGACTGTGCTCTAGGTAAGCAGGTTCCCTGTCCTGGATCCCAGCCTGAGCCGAGAGTACAGCCCTTCCAGGAGGGAAGGGGTGCCCCACAAGCACAGCATAGCTTGGACTCATACTGCTCTCTCCCCGCAGATCTGCCCATGTGGGCTCCCTCACCACATCAGACCAAGAAGGATCAATCCCTGACCATGCCAGGGAGAAGCACGCTGGTCCTGAGTTGCCCATGGGCTGGCTGAGCCAGATCAATGTCCCTCCATCTCAGGGTGTGCCCTGTGCTTATGGAGCTGCCAGGCAGGCAGCAATGAGGGACTGGTGAGCATGGGGCACACAGTCTGAGCACCCCTCAGTCCACTGCAGGACCCAAAGAGGAAAGGCCTGAGCCACACTCTTTGTGGAAGCCTCAGTGTGGTGGCTGATTTGTCTGTCTTGGCAGCCACAGGGAGGGAAAGAGGAGGAAAAAAGTCTGGGTGGAGGAATGCTAGCACTCTGGTCATTTCTGATCCCTTCTCTGGGAGGTAGTCTTCACAGCTCTGGAGTCATGCCAATCACCTGGGACCCATTGGACCTCTGTGGCTCCTGAAGACTGGCTCAGAGTTGGGAAATCTCTGTGTGGGAACGAGCAGGATGAAACCTGAGAAGTTGAATCTCCCTGTGGAGGACAAAGGTGCATGGTGGGTGGAGAAGCAATATGGCACCTACAGGCCGAGCTTGGGTATGTGGGTGTGGCAGGTACCCCAGAGGGGGCAGAGAGCTTGGTGCCCTTTCCACAAGAAGTTCCCAGTTCACTGGGGGCAGCAGCCTCTGGGCTCATGTAGGCAGAAAGTTTCTTGAGCAGCTCAGGAATCCACCAACTGTCAAAGGTGCAAGGGAAGGAGAACCAAACTGCTCCACATGCCCTTCTCACTGAACTCTAAGCCTCTTAGGGGTTGATCTTTGCCGACACCTTGCTCCCTCTTCCTCTGCTTTGCACCTTCTTCCCATGGAGTCTCCTAAAGACTTTGGCATCCTTCCTTCAGACCCACATCTGATCTGTGTCTATCTATCTGTTCATTTTTTCTCTTTCATCTAAAACTTCTTCTTACTGAGACACTCTGGCAGCTGGTGTCACCGGTCAGCCATCTTTCTAAAACCATTTCTTCCTCCCCTAACGGACTTTAAAATGCTGCCAATCCATTGGGTGTCACATTGTTTTAGTTTGCATTTTCAATAATGTATTTGAGCATCTTTTAAAATATTTTTTGGACATTAAATTTTGTTCATGTGTGAATTGACTATTCATATCTCTTTTTCCATTTTTATAGGATTGATTTTCTTATTTATTATAGGAGTGCTTTATGGTCTTTGGATATTAAATTTTATTGATTCTATGTAATGAAAATTTATTTTCCAGACTATGGTTTATATTTTAATTTTTAGCTGCTTTTGGATTAAGAAAAGATTTTAATTTTAATAAGTGAGATTTACCCATCTTTTTTCTTATTGTTTAATAATGTATTCCCTACCCCAAAGTCACATTCTTTTCTATATGTACTTTAGAGGTCTTAAAAGTTTTGCTTTCCTGTTTATGTCTTTTATTTTTCTGGAATTTATTTTTGAATATGATGTGATGTTTTCATACAATGTTATCATTTTCCATCTGTATGGCCAATTGTTCCAGCATCATTTATTAAACTGTGCAGTCTTCTTTCACTGAAAAATAATGTACATCTGTCACCTACCTAGTTCTCATATAAGTGGTTCATGTTAGGCTTTTCAATCTGTTTCATTGGTGTTTCTAACTATCTCCTGTTGTAATATTATGCTGATTTAATTATTATAGATTGATAATGTGTTTTGATATTTGAGAAAACATATACCATTTTTTCTTCAAAATTGACTTAGTTGTTCTAGCACTTTACTATACAGCACTTTAGGATTACCTTGTCAAATTCTGTTAATAACTGGAATTTTGGCAGGCATTGCATTAAATTGATATCTAGATGTTGAGGAACAATGGCTCTCCATACAATATTGAGTCTTCCCATTCATGAGCACAGTATATCTTTTCAAGTATATTTATCTTTTCATTTACCTTGGTGTTCTTGTATGTCCTTGGAGAGTTTTCATTTTATCTATTATACATTTTCCTTGTTTATTTCTCAGATCTTTATAGTTTTATTGCTCTCACAATGATACATTTTAAAAAATTACATTTACTTATCAGCTATTACTAGAGTATGGGAATACCATTACTTTTGTGTATTGATATTGTATTCAGCAATCTTCCTCAACTTTCTTATTAGTTGTAAGAATTTGTCTTTAGAAACTCTTTGTTTTTTTACAAGGCAATCATCACATCTTCAAATAATGACAAATTTTTTCTAGTTGTTTACTTATATGGAAGATATTATATACACTTTGTTAATAGGGACAGGACTTGGGAAAATAGAGGTTAGTGCCTGCTGAAATATTAGTGCTAGAAGCCATCAAATACTGGTTTTCCTTAAACTTTCATCCACCCTATTATTATTAAGCCTCTTCTCTATCATTTTATAATTTAGATATGTTTACATCAAAAATTGTTTTGCAGAACATTTTTCAGATGAAACACATTAATCACGTTAATCATGAGACTAGCTGGTAGCATGTCAATAATCCATTGTGCTTCTCAGAGGAGCTCCATTCCGTGTAGGCTGTGTGCGTACTAAGTGTGACCACTGGGAAATCAAGGGTGAAATTTGGGCTCCCCTTCTGAAGCAAATTCAGGGCCTCCTCCAGTCCAGACTGATTCCCTTATTTTTGTGCCCCAAAGACTTCCACGTATCTGAAAAAAAATAGACATTCAATAATTCCTTTGTTGATTTGCACAAATATTTTTCGTTGTCTATCAAGGCTTGAATGTCACTATTAGAAACTCATTCTTGTGGGATTTAAGATTCTTTCATTTTTATCAATCTTTCCAGGAAAGGTAAACACCCTTAGGTTGTACTTCATTATTTTAATTTGCTGTGCCCACCCACAAACTTACTTCACGTCTGCTCCCTATTCCATCCCAGAGGTGGTGTATGACCTTTGACAAGTCGTGCCTAAGTTTCCACAGCTATTTAATTAGAGTATTTAATGGTGTTGTGAAAATTCAATGAAAGCACATATAAAACTTTTGGACACTGCCTGGCCTATAGTAAGCAATAAATATTTTTTACATTTATTAACAAGCCATCATTATCATTGACTTCAAATACTTAGGGAGAAAATAATTACTTGTTTTACATTTGCCTTTTCATTTATATCTAGTACAATTTACTGTCAAGACCAGTCATTTTTCATATAAAAATAAAAATTCAACAGCACTTTGTACAAATAAAAATAACGCAATAAAATAGGCACACATACACGTGTAGTCTAAACTGCATTTTTAAAGATTTTATGTAAAATATTTATCTGAAATAATGGAATAACATATACATTTCATTAGCTTTAATAAGACCAGCCTTCCTGAAAAGAATAACTGAAAAAGCTAGATAAATTAAAAAATAATATTTGAAGAAATTAGAGTACTCTTAGGGCAGCCCAGTACTTAAGAATCTAAGATAAGATTTTGGAGTGAAGGAAGAAGCGCTGATGCGAGTCTGATATTTTCCAGCAATTTCCCCTTAAGAGATTTGAGCCTATTATGTGTCCAGTCTGAGATAATGAGAAGATGGGGACAAAGGGACAGCTAAAGGTCTAAGAATATCAGCAGAATTTCCAACATTCTTAAGGGAATGGAAGGACAAAGTTTGGGGTCCAGGACTAACGAGGCAGCCAGGACTCATAGAGGGAGAAAATTCCAGAGGGAAGAAACACAAAGAGGAGTGAGCTCCACATCTGGAACTGCTTTTCCTGCTGAGGCATTTTCTGGTTCCTAATTAGGGCAAAGCAAAAGCCAGCAGTCCAAGCAGGGAGCACAAGGTAAGCAGCTCAGAAGCTGAACTAAGTTTTTAGAAGTCTCACAAGGGTTGGAGAGACAAAACTTACAGGTTAGTTATCCACTAAGAAAAACAGACAATTGTAAACACCCTAAGCTTTCAATCGAGACACTGAATAGCTAAATTACAGAGTTAAGAGCAAACCAAAAATAAATTAGAATTCACAAAAAACTAAAACTCAATTTTGAAATCATTTCAATTATGGGTTACCCTTGCCTATAACACTCTCCATAAGCAACAGCAAATTATCTTTACAGGAAGATAATGTCACCCAGAGAGGCTATAATTATTCATATGTAATGTCTAGCTAAAAAGAAAAAAATTATCAGACATGCCTGGAGATAGGACTAAGAAAACACAACAAATACTAGGAATCAACCCATGGATCTACATACATAAAGTTACACATAAAAAAAACTTATGAAATATCTAATGGTAGTTCTAGAACTCAAAATATAATAAATTAATACCTCAGAAGTTTTATATCAAAAGAGCTAACAGGAAGACTAGTGACCTGTAAAACATGTCAGGAGAAAATAACAGACTGAAGCCTGAAGTCAAAGAAGGAAGAACATTCAGAAAAGGAAACAGAAGATAAATGGAACATATTGAAAATGCTATATATCTATATACATAACTGAAGTACATGAAGGAAAGAAGAGCAAAAATAGTAGAGGCAATATTTCAAAAGAAGGTGACCAAGAATAAGAAAAATCTCAATTCACAGAATCAAGATGTGCTTCAAACTACAAACAGGATAAATATAAAAACAACCATATCATATCTAAACATATGATAATTAACATTTTCAGATAAATGTGTATTTTTTTTATTGGCATTACACAACTATTTTTACAAAAATGCATTTAAAACATTACATTTCTAAACTAGATATGTTTAACTTATAGTTTATTTGAAATAGACATAATTAAAATTGGAAGCAATCTTAGTGGTTATGCAATTAAATCTGTTCTTTATATCAATGATGACACCGAGTCTAGAAAACTTAAGCAAATTACCGAGAGTACGTCATTATGAAAAGTATTAATAATACTTTTAAAATAGTAAAATATAAAACTGTTGAAAATAATGCAATATAAGGATATTTAAAATTTTAACTTAATTCTAGTTGTGATAGAGGCCATTGTTTGTTTATCAAAATATCGATTCCATTCTTCATTCTCATAAAGGATTCTGAAACGTGTGTGTGTGTGTGTGTGTGTGTGTGTGTGTGACTGTTGGGAGATAATTCTCCATGAATATTTTTACTTTTATACATGGTGTAAGGCTTTTGAACAATCACTAACAAGGTTTTTTCTTAAGGGGATTACTGAACAGCTAATGTGCCTTGAAAGCCACAATAGTTTATCCCTTCGAAGAGATTTAGAGATGTACCTCCCCAGAGACAATCGCTTACATTCCAGGGTAAAAAGCCTACAGATTTAACCAGTCTCTCCTCTCTCCAAAGTATATTTGTTTATAGTACAGAATAAAAGTCTTTTTTCCATCTAGAGGAGAAGATTGGCAGCTGTGCCAGAACTCCCTGTATGAACTTTGAGTCTCATAACTTTGGTGTTGCTTTCCTGGGATGCGAACACACTGCATGTATTTTTGCAGCCACTTATTCTCGGTCGTGTTGTCTTGAGAGGCATTGAGGTGTGGGGAACTGACGCAAGCCATGAGTAATTAGCTGTCTGAATCTATGATCCAGAAATCTTGTGGCTCCTGACAGTATTTATATATAAAAGTCTAGTAGGATAATCTGTTAACTTGTAAATAGGGTAGAATCTCAGACCCTTCACAGTTTTGTGTTAACAGTGCCAGTGTTCAACTAAAATACTGTATTTTCTAACCTGCCTTGCAGTAAAAGAAGCCAAGTGATCAAATTCTCAGTAATGATATGAAAGCAGAAGTTGTTGTTTGGGACTTTTAGAATCTGCTTTTCCCCTGAATTCTCCTGGTTCCTGAAATATGGCTGCAACGACTGGGGATACAACATCTTTCTACCACAAGGTGATTTTGAGGATTGGATAGTGAAAATTTGGGTGTAATAATGAGACAAGCATTATTCCTAATAAACGAACATATTATGAAAGAGAAGAGAGATTATTTCGTCCCCTCACTCACTCCACAGTATCATATTGGCAGAATCTGTACTGGGTGCTAGGAATACAAATACGAATAAAGCTCAGTTCCTGCTCTCAAAGCGCTGTGGGGAGAGGAGAAACAGAAATCGAATGACTAAAATAATTTGTAGTAAGAGTTATATAGTGATGTACACATTATATAATTAATATTTATATTAATAGTTACACATACCTTCAATTTCCTTCTCTTTTTCTTGCTTCCAAGTACACGCTTGGCTAAGCCAATCTTGGTGAAACCCAACGCTCAATGCCCGTCCCACGAAGTTGAATGTTGGTGAAAAACATGTATAAGACTATTCTTAGAAACCCGTAGTCTTTTCACTTTCTCATTCTCTTAGATGGCTATTTTATTCCTTTTCTTTTTTCTAATTTCTAACATCTGCTTTACAATCCAACTCCTCCACTGTTTTCAAGTGATAAACTTGTTTACTGTTTCACTGAGGAGATAGAAGCGATCAGAAAAGAACCTCTACAAGTTTTCACAAACATACCTGCCCATTTCCCTGCACATGTTTACATGTGGTCTACTTTCTCTCCTGGTACTATGGGTTAATTTCACCATCTCACACCTGGGACTAACCCTTCCACTTCTATGCTATTTTCTATCCCTTATTGTAAGTTAAAAACATTGCTCCAAAAATTTTCTTCCCTTTTCTGAATCAATATTTTTCTTTCTTTCATTGAATTATTCCCATAAGCAAATAAACCACAGAGATATGTTTTTGAGGTGATGAACCAAAGGTTAACAAGCATGAGGAAGGCTCAGAATGAGATAGATTGATCAACAAAAGGACACCAGAGGCTAAAGCAGACATCTCAGCAAATGTTCACAGGTACAAATGGTTGTCAAGTACCAAACTGATACTATGACTTTATGCATATTTAAACAATTTAGATAAAACTCTGGAATAAAAAGGAAGAGAGATAACCTTGCAAAGATTGAGAAATATTTTTTTTTTTTTTTTGAGACAGGATTTCACTCTGTTGCCTGGACTAGAGTGCAGTGGCATCATCATAGCTCACTGCAACCTCAAACTCCTGGTCTCAAATGATCCTCCTGCCTCAGCCTCCTGACTAAGTGGAACTATAGGTGCAAGCCACCGTGTCCAGCTGATTTTTCTATTTTTTGTAGAGACAGGGTCTCACTATGTTGCTCAGCCTTGCCTCAAACTCCTGGCCTCATGTTATCCTACCACCTCCGCCTCCCAAAATTCTAGGATTACAGGCGTGAGCCACCACGTATGACCTATGAGAGAGAGCATTTTTGACTTGATTACAATTATTTTTTTATCAGCAGAATGGATACCTAAGATAAAATGGTTATATACAAATAAAAGTAGTTATTTTTTGATCAGGGGAATGTCTGAATTTGTAATCTCAGATGCTACACATGCTGCAAATATTATTTTAAAATTCATATAATATTTTTATTATAGGATTTGGGAATTTGGCAGAAAATCATGTAAACTTAAAACTCTAGTGTGAAAATGATTCATCACACCACCAATCAAAAAATAAATACACTGTTCAATAAAGTGTACTTTGACAACAGTATGTAAAGAGTCCTAAGGTATGTTGGCCTTTGGGAGGATATTCTAATCAGCAGAAGAAGCAATGAGGCTCAGCAAGTACTTGGGAAACCAGAAATTCATTATAGTGGAGTTTAAGATGCAAATCAAGTTGGATGCTTTAGGTTCCCATTTTAACTGAAACTAAATGTGTATCCCAAGAGAGAAATTGTCAACTAGCTAGGTGTTGTATATTCCGAACTCCTAAGTGTCTTGCTCTTACCTTTTTTTTTTAACTTTTCTTCTTTACTTGATATAAACTTTAATATAATGCAAAGATGTTGCTTACCTGTGTAGTATACCCCTAGATATTCAAGATTAGTGATTATGTCTCTCTATTCCCTAGTGTCTAGGCCAACCAGAAACAAGCCTAATTGTATGTTTTCCTTTACCACTTGGCTAGTTTTCATAGCTTGATGTATCATCAATTTCAAGATTCTTCTAAATTTAGAAAATGAGTTTGACTATAACTTGGCACTGATGAGATCCTTTTCCGTTAGTTTCAGAAAATGTGGCTACTGAAGCAAATAAAATGCTATCCTGTTTGCTTCTAAAAGGAGATAGGAAATAAGTGGAAAGTACATTGACTATTTTGCTTCTTCAAAAACGTACTCTTTTAGGGAAATCATTGTGCTGTCTGCTAATGAGTTTGAGAGCCTAATCTGACATTGATGTTCTTTATGCATCATTTAATTGTTTCATGTTTAATTGCATTACAACAAAGCCAACATCTGTGGCAATGAAGATATAAAGGATATTTTGTAAACTCAGAAAAGTAGGATGGAGTCACAGAGCAGATTTTCCAATGGAAAAAAATTCCATAAAACGGACTAGTCATCTTGGTTATATTAAAGACAGGGGAGGCCATAATAAAACAAAAGCCAACAAATTAGTAAAAGAGAATTCAAGAGCCAACAACAGATCTTAGTTGACAACATATGCCATTCATTCCCTTTGTTTTAGAATTTTGAGGTTTTGGATTTTATCCTCATTTTGGTATCATATACTAAATATATTATTAATAAGATATCACAAAATTTCAGATAATAAAATGTACAACTTATTGATGTTTGTTCTTGGAGAGTACAGTGCTTTAATTTGTTCCTCATGAAATGAGGAATTCATTTTTAAATGACCTACATATGGCAATTCTAAAGTTAATATGTGTATTCTCACCCTGTTGAAATATTTTTTATTAAAATGAAAAGTATTATCTGGCATACAAAAAATAAATATCTGGAACATAGAAGAGAGACAATGTATATTTGATAAGTGAAAAATAAATTTATAAATTGTCTTAAAGTCTGGCATAGCATATTCAAAGAATGCATTAGACAAAGATATTGAATTTAAAAAGAAGCAAAACATCCTGAAAGTCAAGTTTTCATCACTCATGTTTTCATAAGGACAAAAGACGTTATTAAAATTCTTCTTAAATAACTGTAGTGGCCCCAGGGAAAAGACTTAAGGATGCAAGAAGTAACTGGTTTGATGTCTCTTACACAAACTTGGCATATGTGTGGGCCTGGAGAATGCACACACTTTTATTGGTGGCTCCTATAACTTATTACTGTGTTTTTAATATCTGTATTTCTATAAAATCAAGAAATCAAATTATTTTGAAGTATTTGAAGTGGTTCATAGGAGCACTGAATCATTGCTTTTAGAGAAAGCTAAAAACATAAAATAGTACAGTTCTACTATCCTTTTGATTAAACAAACAAGTCAACAAGATTATATCACTGGGCAGCCACTCTGGTAGGTAAGCAAATACAGAATCCTTCCCTCGATGCTGCTTACAACTGAGAACGGAAGGCAGATGTGTAATAGAATTAAAGCGTGCTGAATATACAGGACTAGTGGGTACAACATGATGAACTAACCTAGCCAGGGAATTTTTGAGAACCCCTTGAAGAAGTGATATTTTAGTTGAGACTTGATAAACGGGCAGGAGTTAGCTAGGCAAACAAGAGAAAGGAGAGAAAATAAGGGCTCCAGCAGAAAGAAGAGCAAGGCAAAGATCCTGAGGCAAAGAAGAGGAAGACATGTCTAAGAAACAGAAAGGAGTCGGGCCTGGCTGGTGCACAGAAAGCAACTGCGGGGTGGAAAGAAATGCAAGAAGTAGGGTGCGGGTCACTGACTCTTACAATAGTATGTAGAATGCAAATCAGAAAGCCCCAAATGTTGCATGATTCACCCAAACGAGCAAAAAATGACACTGTGGCAATAGATGTCAGCCTGAAAATCAAATCCATTCTCTTTCTTGCTTTCTTGCTTTCATCTTCTGGAAGGCTATGTGTGAAATTCACCACCCTGCCCCTGGTCCTCCCTGTCCCCACTCCACTTGAAGCTAAATTGTGCCTAAATTCTGGACAATGAGATTTTTGGAAAGTCTCAGTAAAGGGCATCCCTTTTGTATAAAAGTCGAAGTCTCTCTAGGAGGTATCACTTTTATCCTATTTGCCTTTCTTCCCTCTTCCTGTCTGGAAGGTAGAGAAGAGGGCTGGTGGCACGGCAACCATTTTACGACATGAGGATCATTTCCTACAGGTTAACTATGGTAATGTGAAAGATAGAATGAGCGGAAGATTAGGGGGTGGAGAATTGCATTTATTTTGCTTTTGATGTCACGGGCAGCCCTAGCACTGTGCAAGGCACCTGCACGGGTTCTATGGCCACATGCAAATGCCTTGCCTGGGCACTCAATGGTAGGTTTCATTAGCCATCTTGCCAGAACGAGGCAGTCTATTTCCATACTTATTTTGGTGTGAGAAAAATTAGACTAGCAAATTGGTGTTTTCTGGTAACTGCTGTTGATCACATTTTTAACGTTCAACAGCCTTATATTTTATGTATTTAAGGGTCAAATATCTTTGCTGAAACTCCATGTATTTCCTCAGCAAGAAAGGCTTTTGACAGTCTGTTCTTTCTCTCTATGTGAATGTATAATTCCTGTCCTGGTGTACCACTTTCTCCCCCCGGCAAAGTCCTTCTAACCAACTCAAATGTCATTTTCTCAGAGAGTTCTTCCCTGTTCCCTCCAGGCAAAATTAGTCATTCCCAGGGCTGCTACAGAGCCCTGTGTGTTGACCACTTATCATCCACCCTCTTTGTTTATATCTCCATCTTCTGCATCCACCTATGAGCTTCACAAGAACATTGTTCCTGTATTTATTTTCCAGCTCCATTTTCTAGAATTGTGTACTATTATTAGAATACTTAGAATATTAGTGGTAGTAAATGTTTGTACTTCTCTAACTTATGTTTACATTTTATTATAACAGGCACTTATATAGTGCTTACTCTATTCCAGGTACTATTTTTAAATGCTTTACATATACTATATAATTTAGCAAATTTAATATTCATAACCACTCACTGAGGAAGGCATGATTATATATGACTCTAACCTAAAGTCATATATACAGATTAGAAGATTCTGGAAATATGATTGCCACCTTTAAAAGGGGGTACCGTTGAATGCCAAGTGTACCACAGATGTGGTAACCACCATGGTCTTCAACGGTATTCACATCCTGTATGATCCCCTCCCCCTAAGCATGGACAGTGACTATGACTTGCTTCTAACTTATGAAATATGGCAAAAAGGATGAGATGTATATGTTTAAATTTACAGGATTACATAAAATTGTCATCTGTCTTGCTAAAGTCTCTTTTTCCTTTGTAAGCTTTGAAGAAGAGAGCTGCTGTGAATCCTACATCTGCAAGGAAATTAATATTTCCAACAACCATATGCATGGGCAAGAGGTCTTTTCCTGACTCGAACCACCAGATGAGACCTCAGCCCTAGCCAACCCTTTGACAGCAACTTCATGAGAGACCTTGTAGCAGAGAGTCCAGTAAAGCCCTGCCCATATCCCTGACTCAGAGAAATGGTGAGATAATAAATGTGTGTTGTTTTAAGCCAATATGTTTGGTGTAATGTGTTATATAACACTGGATAAGTAATACAACAGAGCCTGATACAGATGCACCCTAAACTAGATTATTCAAATTACTAAAACCTGAAATATGCAACATTGGTTTCAGGAACAAGTAGTGAGCTGAAGGGGATTTTAATTGGACATGAACAAATGGTGAGCTGTTCTAGGGAGTGGCAAAATATTTGGTAAAATTGGACCTGTTCTAACTTGGAAGACAGAATATGTAATGAATGGTCTTGTAACTTTGGCCTAGGTGCTACCGAGGCAACATTGAATGTGTGAGCTGGTTATAATTCACTGTATTTGCAAAAGTACTTAACAAAGAAATAAGCTTGGGGAGAAAAACAGATTGTTTGGAAGTGGAATTTAGAGGGAGTATAAATAATATAGAAATCCTGGTGTTGTAAACAGAACTATTTCTCAGTAAATTTAAAGTCTATGCCATTATGGCATAGACTCACTTTAAACCGACGGTGTGGATTTCAGCACATAGAATTGACTAGAATCAAATATCTAGAGAGCTGTGTTTGGACACAAGTGTTTGAGAGAGCTGTGTTGGCATCAACTTTGCCTGCCTAGACTAAAATAAACAGAGATGTATGTATTTAAGATAAAAAAAGACTTCTTGTTCCTACCAAAAAGCATATGTGATTCCATACCTTCTTCAGAAGTAGATGCCCAGATGATGGAAAAGGAAGAACTTCCAGGAGAGCAGAGCCAGGCACTGTGCAGAACAGGGGGCAAGGGAGCTATTTTTGGCTTAATTGGATCCTCTGCTATAAGGCCTCTCATGAAGTTGCAATGAAAGTGTTGGTTGCAACTTTGGGGTCCGGGGTCTCATCTGAAAATTCAACTAGGGAAAAGACCTCTTGCCTAGTTACATGGTTGTTGACAATATCCATTTCTTTGCAGATGTAGGTAGGATTCATAGCAGCTCACTTCTTCAAAGCTTCTACAAGGAGAGACTTCAGCAAGATAGACACGATTATACACACATACACACAGACACACGTACATTTGATAAATTTAGACATGTATGTATCACAGCCAGCGTTCTGGGCACAAAATCTGATGCCAGAATTGGATGCTACATTTGGGGTGGTTCTTTTGGGAGTGGTATTTTGCATGAAGAAAGTACATGAATATTTTTGGACAAGAAAGTAGAGGTTGGTAGGTTATTTAGCAAATATTTAGCAAATATTTATTTTATTCACCCCACTTTCTTTAGAAAGATGTATATTTCCCTGTCCTTTTGCCATTGAGATGGGCATTATAGCCTGACTTGGCCAAAGGAATGTGGGCAGAGGCGACATGACAGATTGCCAGTTACAGACCTAGGTCTCTGGAAGCACCAAGTATTTCTGCTGCTTCTGAGAGCTCCACAACATTCCAATGAGAAGAACATGTCCCTGAGCAGCTCTTGCCCCTTCAGCCTGGGTCCAGAATGAATAGACTTGGAGCAGAGCCACCCAGCTGATCCACAGATCTATTAATGTGAAGATAAATGTTTGTTACATGCCACTGAGTCTGGGGTGGTTTGTCACCAAACAAACAAACAAACAAACAAACAAAAAAAGGCTACATAACACTATGTTTGCTTAAATTCTTTCATTATGCTCCAGTTAATTGATATTGTGGCCTGTCTTAACTGGAATAACTAGTCACCCTAATGCTCAATGCTTTTTATGTAGGTTAAAAAAGGATAATAGAAAACTGTTCATTCCTCCATTCATTTATTCATTCAAAAGTATCCTATACATATTAAGTGCTTGGGAGTAAAGGATCACGTGATGCACGTGACTATCAAAGATTAAAAATATGGCTGGGCACAGTGGCTCATGTCTGTAGTCTTATCACCCTGGGAGGCCGAGGAGGGAGGATCGCTTGAGGACAGGAGTTCAGGACCAGCCTGAGCAATACAGCAAGACCCTGTCTCCACAGAACAAAACAAAAAATTAATTAATTAAGAGATTAAAAATATGTACATGTATGTATGTATCTATATCTATATCCATATTTACATCTCTGTCTATGCCTCTATCTAGAAGGACTGAATTTTGGCTGCCTAAATCTTCGTTCTTATTACTGATTTTCAATGTGTGAAACTGAAGGGGCGGGTGGGGGAGGAGAACAGAAAGATGCAGGGAAACATGAAGTAGAAAGTTACAAACCAGAGTACACACTTTTAGTAATACTTGGAGCAACTTAAAAGGGTCCTCATCTTTGTGTACCTTGGGATGGGTAGAAGAACAAGGGTTCAATTTGCTCTGATTTCTGTTGTTAATATTGTTAGTGTACTTCCTGAACGAAGAAAAAAAATTTCCCTCTTCTTGTCATGTTGACAGCTTTTGCTACATAAATAGATAGCTATGTAGGCAGATTCCAAGGTGTGAACTTCCCCCATGCATTTTAATTGGATGTTAGACTTGGAAGAGTGGGATTGAGCATTTAAATGGTAAGGATGTCCATCAAATAAAGTCCAGATATCTACTTTAAGTCAGCAAAGTGGGCACTGCATAGTTAACAGTGGAACCAGTTTATTGTACATCAGTGACAGCTCAGAAGTCCCAGCAACAGCCCTATGGGGGATATTTTGAAATCTATAAAGAAAACACATCTCTCCACATTCTTTTTTTCTCTTAAATTATTCCTGAGAAAAACTTTGTTGGAAAACAAACTTTGGACATTAAGGTTTCTGCAGACCAGAGGCAAAGCTCTTTCATTATTTTTTTCCATAGAAGCTTCTTTTTCCTTTTTTAGCACTTGTGAGATATTAATTGATTTGCTGTTATATTCATTTAACAAGTATTTACTTAGTGCTTATGATGTTACAGCTCTGAAGTCATAAGGTAAGCACAGAAATAGTCTCTGCTATCCTGAAACTTATACTAGAAAAAGCAGTAAATTAATAAAAGAAGAAATCCATGATATATGATTATAAATAGTGATGTTTTATAGAAATAAAGGACTGAGCCAGAGGCCAAAATAGTCTTCCCTGAAAAGATGAAATAAGCCAAAACCTAAAGGAGCAGAAATGAGCTGCTCATCTGCATGTGGAGGACAGAGCATTTCAGTAGAAAGACAAGTCTGGACAAACTTCCTTAAAGTAGGGAAAAGAAAGATGTCTCCAAGGAACAGCAAGAATGATTCTCTGAGGAACAGGTGATGAGTGAGGCCCAAGAAGAAAGGTGGTATGAGATAGGGTTGGATCAAATAAAACTCTGTAGACCATAGTAAGGAGTTTTCTTCAATAGATAGCCCTTCAAAGGTCAGACATTGACACAAAGCGTATATGTTTTAAGATGTCTTTGGCCAGTGTGTGGAGCGTGGATTGGCGGGGCAAGAATAGAAATAGGGAGACAAGTTAGAATGCTGCTGCAGTAGGTTAGCTGGCCAGACTAAAATGGATAAAATGGAATAAGAGAAACTCAGTGGATGCTAGGTATGTTCTGGACGTAGATCTGGTGGGACATACTGATGGGTTATTTATCAAGGGCAAGAGAGAGAAAAAGAAGAATCAAAGGTTCCACATGGGTTTCTGATATGAGCAATTTGCTGACATGGAATCAAGACAGGTGGAGGTCAAGAGCTCCACATTAAGACATCTGTGAAGCATCTAAGCATTGAAGTCAAATAGCTGTGTGCACCTGTTGGGCAGCCCAAGGAGAAGACTGGGCTGGAAGTATACATGTAGTAGATATTAGTGTAAATAGATATTTGAAGCTGCAGCCCTGTAAAGATAGTCAATTGAGAGAGTAGAGAAGGAAAAGAAGGAGGCCCATGATGGAGCCCTGAGGAATCAGAATGTTAAAGTTTGGTAATAGGATGAGAAACCACCAATGGTGATGACATGGCCAGTGGGAAAAGAGATGTGTCGTGTGATATTCCTTTAAGTGAGAGTGAACTTGTGAGCAGGAAGAAAGTTCCTGCGTTTATAGAGCAGACACAGGGAAGAACAAATTTCCATCTGAACCACAGATTCTGGCCCCAAGGAATAACTTCCTAATATCTTAGTTTGGCATCCAATGTTCTCAACAATCTTGCTAAGACATTTCCTTTCTTATCCATGGGCAAAAATATTCCCTTCCAAAGCCTTTCTCTTCTACTATCATTCATCAGCCTAGAATGTATGGCTTTTAATGGGTTGAACATAAAATTTATGGACCAAATTAGGACCCTTTTGAGAGTGAGAAGGAATTAGTAATAATTAAAACAGGTGTAAACTTGGAACACCCCGGGCAAACACACAGGCCTTTGGCAATATTGAGATGGGATATTTGTTGTCTTCATTGCCCTTTCCCATAATTTTCCACAGTCTGGTTCTTTTCTGGGTGTTACTCCGAACACTAAGGGTTTACTTTCCTCCTCTGGACTGTTGCAAGCTATTGCAGCACTCTAACTGTGACAATTATTTCTGAGCATCACCTGTGTTTCTTAACTTTCCAAATTTCTTCCTATTGAAGAAACCTAACGTACCTACTAAAAAGCAAATAGCTTATCCCCAAATCAATGATTTCTAATTGGTTAATGCATTTCCTCTTTTTAAAGCAACAGAATCTGTATTAGAAACAGAATATTCAGAGACAATGAGTTTAACCCGGGAGATGATTCACCGTACTGAAGAGAAGGAGTAGAAGATAATTTTGAGAATCCAGGACTTCTCATGTTCCATTATTTATACCATAGAGTTTTCTGCCTCTTGAATGTCCTTGTAGCTCCAGTTCCAGACCACATAAAAGTTAGGTGGGGTATTACGGATGTCAAATTTATCCTGCAAAAAGAATATCTTTATGCGCAATGTGATCAAATTATACTCTTTTCAAGAAGCTGAATTCTTTCCTTACTGCAGAATGCATTTCTATATTCTTGTTCCATATGGAAGATGTTAGAGGCAATAGCATTCACGCCCATAGTAAAGGTCTAACCTTCTGCAGCAGAATATAGAGGTAATTGCTGGGCCTTTTTTCTGTTTCATTTTACCCTTTTCTTCTCATTGTTGGCTATTATCATCTGCCATTTTCTTGTGTGGTGCTGTCTAATCCAAAGACTAAGGCTACAGCCATTAGTCTGGAAGTAACTCAAATAACTTAATACCATTCCTTTGGAATTTGTTCAGAATGCTTTCCTAATAGACATTTTTTTCTTTTTTTGATTTTGACTTATTTTTCTTTTTTTGAAACATCTGACTCTTGGTTTCCTTTATTGTCAATTTATTCTATTCTTATACCTGTAATTCCAGCACTTTGGGAGGCTGAGGCTGGAGGATCACTTGAGGCTAGGAGTTTCGTACCAGCCTGGGCAACATAGCAAGATCATATCTCTAAAAAAAATAAAAAACCAAAAAATAAAAAATCTTTAGGCTCCATCAATAATGGCTTAGATTTGGGATAAGGTTATAACTATAAAGTGTTGGATTTGGGCTTGTGCATTATATGCATGGCATAATATATTATTTATTTTCTTTTCTAATAATTCTCACCTGCAGCCCCGCCCCCCAGGCTGTGGCCCCGTACTGGTCCATGGCCTGTTAGGAAACGGGCCGTGCATAACCGCCTGAGCTATGCACCACATCCACCTCCACGACACCCTAACCCCTAATCCCTGGTGTGTGGAAAAATCGTCTTCCATGAAACCAGGTCCTGGTGACAAAACGTTTGGGGACCACTGTTCTAAACCATAAGCTAAGTGATTAGACAAAAAACTTGCATTTGTTATTTGTCAATAACTTTGTGGAATACAGTAAGTTAAAAATAATTAATGTGTAGGCAAACCAGTAGAAATGATTAGAGAGATTATAAAATAGGTTAGAGAAAAATCTCAAATGAATTCCTTTTTCATTTGAGCCCATTCTGAACCTCGTTGGTTTTGAAAAACGTTTTCCCTTTTTGGACTGAGAAAATATATTAAAGCAGTGTCAACTGTTCACTAGTTTCCCCTCTCTGACTATCTTTAGTCTAGTTGTAATAACTGGAATCATGCCAAATAGGGGTACATTATTAGAAAGTTCATGAATCAAAAATGCTGACTCGAATTTTTTAGTAAGTATGGTGAAAACCCAGCTCAAGTAATGTCCTAGTACCGAATGTCATATTACAGAAATGGAACTGCATAATTTTGAAAAGCAGCAAAGATAGAACTTTGGGAAATATATATCTCCAACTGAGAGGGTCTCAGAAATACTGTGTTTACAATTTTGAAGAGGAAATTTAAAACCAGATGACAAGTTCTATGTGAGTTTGGCTGTGGAGAACATTGCAAAGGCAGCAAGTCTTCCTGTCAGCAAAAATCTACAGAATAAATGTCTGTTCAGAAGAATAGAATTAAGATAAGCATGTGTAATGGTAGGTGCGGTAGTGGACCAAGAATTGAAAGAATGAATTACAAGTTCCAGATTTGGAAAAGTATATCCTCCCTCTAAGCCATACATTTCTGGTACGAGGTTGAGTTCAGAGGTCAAAAAAAGAACTGAAATTTTGTCACTGTATTTGGCATTTTCTTTTCTGGAGCAGAGGTCTATAGCTATTATCAGATGCTCAAAGAATCTTTAGGATGTGAAAAATGGTTTGAAGTCTCTTTGAACTACATAGATGCACACATTTATGAGCTACTATGGCTACTAGATTAATAAGATTTAGAAGATCTTTTGTTTCAGTTGCAACACCTCTATTACTTAAAAAAATATTATTTCAGGGGATTCTAAATGGAACTGGGTGTATCAACTAAGTTATACTGGTAGTAGTGCAATTATGTCAGATATAATTAACTTGGGTAAAAAAATTACTATCTGTAGGCAACTATCTGTATCTATCTGTCAACCGGAGCTTCTAAAATCTTCTACCATCTCTGTGTTCTTTGGGCCATTCTCTTGCTCTTCTCTTCATTGGTAACTGCAACAGGCAAAGACCATTTCATGTTTGTTTACACCTTCTTGTCCTTTTGTTAACATATGACCATCGATTGGGATATGTAAACAAGCCCTAATGGTATAGGAACCAGATTTTGCCTGTAAGCAAATGGTTCATCTGGAAAATGTGACTGACCTAGAATAACTTGGCCCGTGCACCTTCTCCTTCCCACCCACAGTCCCTTTGGGGTGACTCTTTATCAATTAGTCATTTAAGTGTTCATCCTCAGAAACTTCTAACGGAGAGAGAACTCTGCATTGTATTTTTATCCTGCTGCATGTTATGGTACAGAAACCCTTGTTTTATAAATGTTTGTTGAAACTGCCAGTTATTAGAGATTGAAACTGGCATTTCTATTCTTTACTCCTCAGTGACTCACAGAAACTTATTCTTTGAATCATCTACACACTTAAATATTTTCACACATTAAAAAGATGTTCTAGAAATAAAAATGGAGGCTATTTGTGTTCTTTCCAAAATTAGTCCAAGAAGTAGGTACAATGAAGCTACATGCACTGTATCAACACCCTTCAGATGGGGAAAGGAAAACAGTGTTGGATCCACATGCCCTCCTTCCCCGTCTCTGAATGTGCAGTATGATGATCGTTCTCAGTCTGAAAGCTGAAGCCATTTCACTGGACTTTGAGCTGTACAAAACAGGAGGTAAATAAAAAATAATATTAATGGTAATTTGAATCAGCTTCTACTTGGAAAATATTTGGATTCCCCCCCCGGCTCCGCCATGGCAAACTCACCCCTGCTCATTTACTTCAGTTACTTCGTGTAAGGCAACACATCCTAAATTCTGTTGCCTGATTGTCCTCTCTTCTCGAGCTTTAGACCAATAACATCCAACTCCCTTCAGCCACAGTATAATTAGAGTGATATTTTAACAGTATAGATGAGTTTATATCGCACACTTAAAGTCATTCATTGGCTTCCAAGTTTTTTAAGATAAAAGTTGATGTTTTAGTGGCTGTAAGACCGTATCATGTGGCACCTGCTCTAGCTCTCTGGTCTCAGCTTTAACCCCTCTTCTCCCTTTTTAGCAAAGATTGTGTGGATATTCAGCCTTTCTAAACATAACATAAAATAAAATTATATTCCTCATTCACCCTTGCAGTTGAGTTGGGGGAAAATGAATAATATTCATCGATGGAATGTGAGTGGAAGGGATATGTCCAACTTGCAATGCTAACATTTCCCGAATGATCTTCCACTCTCTCTCTCTCAGAAGAGAGATTTCTGAAATGGTAAAGCCACACAATGGAAAGAATCTGAATGCCCAAATCACCACTTAGAGGATAGCCATCCAGGAGAGCCACCTGGCCAGCTTTGGACAGCAGCAAGCAGTAAATTTTCATTATGTTAAGTTATTAAGACTTTGTGTTATTTATTCAAGTTTTTTTAAAATCCTAACTATTAATAATCTCATTCATGAAACTTTAGTCACAAGATTTTTGAAATTCAATTTCTTGATCTTTTGATCACATCAAAGTCTTCCCTGCCAGTAGGGCCTTTGCACACATTGTTCTCACCACCAGGAATTCACATTCACTTACTGCTTGTATAATTAATTCCTGATCATTTTCCAGATATCAGCTTAAATCTTCAATCTGTATTATGTTTCCCTATTACACTTATAAAATCTGTAATTTCCTTTCATCAAACTCCTTAAAATTTGTATTATATATTTTTTGTATTGAAACAAAAGTATTAATACTTTTAGTGTTAATTAGTAAAAAAACTGCTGATGTCAGTTTACAACCTTGCATCAGTGGGTAATCACAAATAAATTCGGGCAGATGACAGTTGTTGACTCAGCTATGGTGGTGAGACAGGGCTCTGAGATAAAGAGGCATTCACAGACAGTTGATAAAATTAGAGGTTGAAGTCTCCCAGAGCCCTCTAACTTAGAAGTCTTAAGACTATACATCATTATTCACATCACATTAAAGACTTCTTCATGTCAAAGTTACCTATTCTATATCTTGTCATAATGAAAGTATGCTAGATAGTTTTAAAAGAGTCAGTTTGAGACATTTAGATTTTATAAGTCTAATGTTATTTTATGTAAAATATTAACATGTATTAAATAGTTATCTCAGAAAAAAATCTGCATTTAACCAACTAGCTGCAACTTTCATAAAGATAAGCAACTTTAATTCCTTCATTATGTGGAAAATATAAACTATTTATATAAGAACATTTAGGCATATGATAATATGCCAGGTCATTCAACAGATTTTTTTTCTTATGAACAATATCAATATGAAAGGAAAATTTGTTCTGAAAATGCTTTCAGTGACCATGGATATCTAAAGTCCCAGCAGAAGGAAGCCAAGATCAGGCCTTCTCCAACTGGAACAAACATTCACAGGTAAGGAGACTGCCAAATCCACATATAGGCTTCAGTGAAAAGGGATCTACTCTCCCATCCATCTCTTGTTGGAAACCATGTCAGTTTGAGACTATTTTTCCTGTTGGGAATCCTTTTTAGCCATGAAATTGGTTGAAAAAAGAATGCATATGACTGCCTTGATATGCCTCCATTGGTCCATTGGCTTAGAAACTGTCATGAGTATTTCCTACTCTTCTTTTTAACTTGGTGAAGAAAAAAAAATTGATACATCCTCCCAGTGTGGCTGTTTTCCTTTCCAGTGATGCTTTATGGAGACTAAAGATTTTATCTGACAGACACACTGGGAGTGTGGGAAGTCTTTTCTTTCTGAGTGGGTTGAAGCATAAAGACTGTAAACCAAGCTGTAAGGTAAAACCTTTATGCCCTAAGGGGTGATCCATGACCCACCATGCATGGTTGCCTATCTGATAAGGGAATCCTACCTCTAGAGAAGACATCCTCAAATGAAGATTATGATGTACAGGAATCAATAATCTAAATGTGTGTCTTTCCTGAACTTTAGTTAAAGTTATGTATACAGAAGAGAACATTCTCTTTGACTAGACTGAAGGATTCTGAATATGAGAAGAACTTTCCTTGGTTAGAGATATATTTATACATATACAAGTTTGAGCCAGTTCCTAAAGCATCAAAATGTAGCATATGCCTATAAAAGGATGACAGTTCTTCAAAGGCTGACTCTATGAATTGTGACCTAGCAAATATCACAGTTGATTGGCCTGAGTTGGCAGCACAATCTTCTAACCGTTCATTCATTCATGTATTTGTTCATTCAAGAAATATGTATTGAGTAACTCTAAGTACTGCTTTATGTATTATGGATACAAAACATGAAACCCCCCTAAATTCATGAATCTAATATTCTACTAGGGGAAGACCAACAACAAATAAAATAAAATGACTGAATTACCCAGTAAGTTAGAAGGTAATAAGCACTATGGATAAAAAGAAAAATGAAACAGCAATAAAAATTTGTTGGGGAGAGAAGGCCATGTTACAAGATACAATACAAGAAAAACTTGAAAGAGGTGAAGGAGGTACAGGTACCTGTACAGGTCTCTGGGGAAAGGCACATCCATGTGGAGGGAACAGGAAGTGCAAAAACCCTGAAGTCAGGATCCATATTTCTGGAAAAAACTCTTGAATGTCTTTTTTTCCCTAACCTCTTTGGTACACAAGTTCACACAGAGAGTTTCAAAAATGTGAATGTGTCCAGGAGTGGTGGTTCACGCTTGTAATCCTAGCACTCTGGGAGGCTGAGGAGGGAGGATCGTTTGAGCTCAGGAGTTCAAGACCAGCCTGAGAAAGAGCAAGACCCTGTCTCTACTTAAAAAAAATAAATAAATAAAAATAAAAATTAGCTGGATAACTAAAAACATACAGAAAAAATTAGCCGGGCATGGTAGCGCGTGCCTGTAGTCCCAGATACTCGGGACGCTGAGGTAGCGGGTTGCTGGAGCCCAGGAGTTTGAGGTTGCTGTGAGCTAGGCTGACGCCACAGCACTCTAGCCCAGGCAACGAGTGAGACTCTGTCTTAAAAAAAAATGTGAATGTTCCAATTACTTAGTTGGGTAATGTGATCATGGTTGTTTTATAACTATGCTTCATTGCTTACACATACATTTCATATTTTCTGTTGTAATATATATTCTATTTTTTTTTATTTCAGGGTATTATGAGGGTACAAACATTTTGGTTACATTTTATGTCTTTGCCTCACCCAAGCGAGGGTTAGAGGCATGCCCTTCCCCCCTACAATGCTCCCCGTGTCCTTTAGTTGCAGGTTTACCCCCCATCCCCCTAATCTCTGGAGAGTATTACTGCCATGTGAGCCCCCTAGTGTTCATCGGTTAGTACCAATTTGATGGCGAGTACAAGTGGAGCCTGTTCTTCCGATCTTATGATACTTCACTTCGGATAATGGGCTCAAGTTCAATCCAGGAAAATATAAGAGGTGCTAGATCACTGTCGTTTCTTATAATTGAGTAATATTCCATTGTATACATATACCAAATTTTAATAATCCACTCATGAATTGACGGGAACTTGGGTTGTTTCCACATCCTTGCAATAGAGAATTGTGCTTCCATAAACATTTGGGCGCAGATGTCTCTATTATAGCATATCTTTTGCTCCTTTGGGTAGATGCCTAATAGTGCTATTGCTGGATCGAATGGCATTTCTACTTTTAGCTCTTTGAGGTATCTCTAAATTCTTTTCCACAGAGGTTGCATTAATCTGCAGTCCCACCAGCAGTGTAAGAGTGTTCCTGTCTCTCCACTTCCTCGCCAGCATTTGTTGTTTCAGGATTTTTTGATGGAGACCAATCTCACTGGGGTTAGGTGACATCTCATTGTGCTTCTGACTTGCATTTCTCTAATGATTAGAGATGTTGAGCATTTTTTTTATATGTTTGCTGGCCATTATCCTGTCTTCTTTTGAAAAGTTTCTGTTTATTTCCTTTGCCCATTTGTTGATGGGGTTGTTTGATCTTTTCTTGTTGATTTTTTAAGTTCTAGATAGATTCTGGTTATCAGCCCTTTATCAGATGTGTAGAGAGCAAATATTTTTCCCATTCTGTGGGCTGTCTATTCACTCTAATGATAGTTTCCTTGGCAGTGCAGAAGCTTTTTAATCTGATTAGATCCCACTTATTTATTTTTGTTGCTGCGACGATTGCTTTGGGGTTCTTCTTCAAGAATTCCTTGCCTAGGCCGATGTCTGAAAGGGTCTTCCCAACATCTTCATTTAAAATTTTTAAGGTTTCATGCCTTAGGTTTAAGTTTGTTATCCATCTTGAATTGATTTTTGTGAGAGGTGAGAGGTGGGGGTCCAGTTTCAATCTTCTGCATGTAGCTATCCAGTTTCCCCAGCACCATTTATTGAAAAGAGATTCTTTTCCCCAGTGTATGTTTTTGTCAGCTTTGTCAAAGATTAGATTACCATATGTAGATGGTTTCATCTCTGGATTCTCAGTCCTGTTCCAAAGGTCTCTGTCTCTGTTCTTGTGCCAATACCATGCTGTTTTAGTTATTATAGCTTGTAGCACACCTTGAAGTCTCGCAGACTGATATTTCCCAGTTTGCTCTTTTTACTTAAGATTGTTTTGGCTATACAAGGTCTTTTCTGGTTCCATACAAAGCATAGAATTATGTTTTCTAGATCTGTAAAGAATGATGATGGTACTTTTATAGGGATTGAATTAATTCTGTAGATGACTTTAGGTAGTATGGACATTTTAATGATAATGATTCTACCAATCCATGAGCAAGGTAGATTTTTCCATCTGTTTACATCTTCTACAATTTCTTTTCTTAGTGTTTCGTAGTTCTCCCTGTATATGTCTCTCACATCTTTCATTAAATATATACCTGGATATTTAATTTTCTTTGAGGCTATTATAAAAGATATTGCATTTTTTATTTGAATTTCAGCTTCACTGTTATTGGCCTATATGAATGCCTCTGATTCATGTGTATTAATTTTGTATCCTGAGACTTTACTGAATTCATTTATCAATTCTAGGAGTCTCTTGGATGAATCCTTGGGGTTTTCTAGATATAATATCATATCATCGGCAAAGAGTGAGAGTTTGATCTTACCTGCCCCCGTTAGGATGCCCTTAATACTCCTCTCTTGCCTAATTGCTGATGCGAGGATTTCGAGCACTATGTTGAATAGAAGTGGAGATAGTGGGCAACATTGGTTCCGGTTCTAAGTGGGAATGGTTTCAATTTTTCCCCATTCAGTATGATATTGGCAGTGGGTTTGTCATAAATGGACTTGATAATTTTAAAGAATGAGCCATCTATGCCTATTTTTTTGAGAGTTTTTATCATGAAGGTGTGTTGGATTTTGTCAAATGCTTTTTCTTCATCTATTGAGAGAATCATATGGTCTTTGATCTTGCTTTTATTTATGAGGCAACTTGCATTTATAGATTTGCATATGTTGAACCAGCCTTGCATCCTGGGAATAAAGCTCACCTTGTCATGGTGAATTATTTTTCTGATGTGCTGCTGAATTCTGTTTTCTAAAATTTTATTGAGGATTTTTGCATCTATATTCATGAGGGATATTGGTCTGTCGTTTTCTTTTTTTTGTTGTGTCCTTTCCTGACTTTGGTATCAAGGTGATATTGGCTTTGTAGAATGAAGTAGAAAGGATACCATCTTTCTCAATGTTGTGGAATAATTTCTGTAGTATAGGTATGAGTTCTTCTTTGTATGTTTGGTAAAACTCTGAAGTGTAACCATCTGGTTCGGGACTTTCATGTTTGGGGAGGTTTTTAATTGCTGCTCCAATTTCTGAGCTTGAGACTGGTCTATTCAGATATTCTGTTACCTCCGGGGTGAACTTATGGACGTTCTATGTTTCCAGGAATTTGTCCATTTCCTCCTCACTATGTACTTTTTGGGCATATAGGTTTTTATAGCAATAAAAAATAATGTTTTTGTATTTCTGTGGTGTCTGTTGTGACCTCTCCTTTTTCATTTTTGATTGAGTTTATTAGAGTCCTTTCCCTTTGAATTCTTTTCAATCTAACAAGAGGGCTGCCAATTTTGTTTATCTTTTTGAAAAACCAGCTTTTGGTTTTGTTGATCTTCCATATAACTCTCTTATTCTAAATTTCATTTAGTTCTGCTTTGATCTTAGTTATTTCTTTTCTTCTACTAGGATTGGAAGTGGTTTGCTCTTCCTTTTCCAATTCCTTGAGTCTATTTATTAGGTTGTTGATCTCTAAACTTTCTGTTTTTTGGATGTGAGCATTTATTGCTGTTAGTTTTCCTCTCAGGTATGCTTTTGCTGTATCCCACAGGTTTTGATAACTTGTTTCTCCATTATCATTTAGTTCAAAGAAATTCTTGATTTCCCTCTGTAGTTCCTCCGTGACCCAATAGTTAGTCAACAATAGATTGTTTAATTTCCATGACTTTGTGAGGTGGTGAGTATTTCTGTTTGAATTGAACTGTAATTTTATACCACTATGGTCCTAGAAAGTACATAGTATAATTTCTATTTTTCTGAATTTGTTGAGGTCTGATTTGTGGCCTAGTATGTGATCAATTTTGGAGAAAGTTCCATGGGCTGATGAGAAGAATGTAAATTCAGTTTTATTTGGGTAGAATGTTTTGTAGAGATCTACCAGACCCTTTTGTTCTAGAGCTCTGTTTAAGTCCATTATTCCTTTGCTTATTTTATGTTTGGAGGATCTGTCCAGTTCATTCAGTGGAGTGTTGAAGTCCCCTGCTACTCTGGCATTGGTTTTTATCATGCTACTTCTTGTAATATATATTCTACATATGCACTCATACATATTTGGGTAATGCTAGCTGATGAACCAATAGCCCCCCAAAACTGTAAAATAGAAGTTTATTTCCTCCTTATGTAACAGTTTGGTCAGAGTGTTCCTGGTTGGTGGACACCATTTCTTTACATGGTGATTCAAGAACAGAAACTCCTTCCATGTGGTAGCTGTGATTTTGGCAGAAAGGGAGAGACCTGAGTTCAATAGGTGACTATTTTGTAATAAGCTAATGTTTTGTTTAAATTGCTAAATATATCATACATACAAAAAACTGTATATAAGGTATAAAGAAATAATTTAGAGAATAATAATGGAAACGAATACTCACATAGTCCCTATGCACTTAAGGAATCAATTATTACTGGGGCCTTCAAAGTCCCACCCCAATCACATACACCTCTGCCTTAGGGGAAACCACTATCCTAAATTTTCTGTTAATCATTTCTTTGCCTTTCTTTGAAATTAGCCACATATGTAGGTATCTCTACTTAATGAAGTATTTTATTTTTTCCTGTTTTTATACTCTATAGTTGGAATCTTATTATATGCATTCATCTTTGGCTTGGTTCTTCCACTCAATATTGTTTGTTGATACTTGTGGTTGTAATTCACTCATTTTCATAACTACTATGTAAATATGCCATGATATACCTTTTTGCTTCTCCTTAGATGGACATCCATATTGCATCACTTTTTTTTTTTCAGGTTTTGAACTATTTCCTGCTCCTACACACATGCCAGAAATTCTTTAGGGTTTGTTTTGGACATTTTTTAAAGTCTACCTCTTCACATTTTAAAATCTCAGCTGTATCTGGCATTTTATGAACCCTGGCTGCTGCCAAGATCAACATGCTGTCACCTACAGTGGATTAGCCATGTGCCCAAATTCTCTGGCTCTTCCTGCCACTTTTGGTCTTAGATGATGTGACTGTCACAGAGCAAGGTATCCAGCTTCCTAAGCAACTGCCAAAGGTTCAGTGACACAGCCTAAAGTGACACAGAGTTGACTTTCTTGTGAGGTAAACTTTGATCAGTGGAAGAAAAAAAACCCATCAAGGCGTGGAAATATAAATTCCCTGTTCCTCCTGCATCCAGTAGACTGCACCAATGCATGTTTTCTTCTGTGTAGTTTTCTTCAGTCATTCCATGACCAAATGCATACAGCTGGCAAAATCCCAGCTGTTCCTTCTTAGCTCATTTGGAGCAGTGGCCAGGAGAGTAACTCATCACCTTGTATTATTTTCAGTCTTTTCTTGTCTCACTTTCATTTTCCCTCACACTCTTTGCCTTGAGATTACAACTTTCAAATTAATCATTGGCATTGAGGATCTTGGTTATTAATCTATTTTCCAAGATCATTGTCCCAACAGCAATGGTTGAAAAGTTCCCATTGCTTCACATTAGGAATTGTTCAACTTTTATATTTGTAGAGATTTAAAATTTTATCTAAGTCCTGACTGATATAATTACCTTCCAGTACTGTAATTATAAAAGGTAAAATCAAGAAGAAAAAGCATCAAGCTCCATACAGTACCTGGTAGCCAATGGAAATTAGTTTCCCTTGTTTTCTCAATCAACTCCCATTCCCAAACCCTTTTTCTAAATTGATTACTTGAGTTTATACTGCACTACTGAGACACATTTACTTGGAAATCTAAGAGGGTTCTGCAACACAGTAGTCCCCAGGTGAGCTAATCATTTCCCGTGTGCTCCATCTCCCCAGTGGTACTTCTGTTTATGTGCCCTAATTTGGTATAACTTCCAGTCATCTAAGACAGAGAGCTGATACTTTTATCTTCCTTTTCTACATATTCACATCTAATATGTTAGTAAACTTCATCAAATTTTATATGTCTCAAAACTCTACTTTTGTTGTATACTTTAAGGATTCTAAATGGTTTTTTTTTTTTCACACCTGTGACATATTTTTTGGAAACTTCTTGGGAACAGGAACATAGTATTTACATTTATTTTCTTACTTGGGGGTTGGGAGTAGAAAAAGAAGGGCTTATGTGATTAGCGAAGAGCAAATTCTTAAAGGGTGCCACCTTTTGATTATCTTTTTTTTACCTTTTTTCTTCTCATGTTGGTTCCTTTAATGTCTTTTCACTATGATCATAACCACGGCCAAACTTTTCCATAAGGACAATAATAGTTTAATCTATGAATCCTCTGTAGTATTCAAGAAAGGATCTAGAACCAGTAGATACTCCTCAATAAATGGCTTCTCTTTTTTTTAACAAGTAAATCTGCATAGGTTTATTATATAACGTTTTGATTTTGAATAAAAAGAATTTAAAACACTGAATTATTAGTGAATATAGAATATGGTGTTAACATCATTCTTTTTTTTATTTCAGGATATTATGGGGGTACAGATGTTTAGGTTATGTATGTTGCCCTTACCCGGCCCCCCACCCAAATCCGAGTTTCAAGTGCATCCGTCCCTCGGATGGTGCGCATTGCACTCTTTGTGTGTGCATATATCCGTCCCCTCTTCCCCCTCCCCCCTTCCCGTACATCATTCTTTTTGTTCACATTTGTAAAGACCCAATTTACAAATTCTTTTGTATAAAAATATTGTTTTCCCTTTTGATGAATTTGTGATCTATTTAAGACCCTCATTCTTGTTTTTTAATGTTGAACTTCCATTTATCTTCTCCTACATTTTATTTTTCTCTTCATCCAATTAATTTTAATATTTTCAGCTTTTCAATGATATAATAATTTCTACATCATCATGGAGAAGTTCTTATCTTCAAAAATGACCCTAAAATTTTTTTGTGATTTTTCTGCCATTCAATTCAATTGTAAAGTTTATTTTCATCATTACTTCAAGTAGAAATGTTTAGATTTCAAAATCTTGAAAAAAAAAATAGCAGCTATTTTCCATTTTTGGTAACTGCCCAAAACTTCAACATAAGCTGCCATTGTTACAGGTAATTTAAATCACAAACATCTATCATGTTTAAATTTTGTTCTGAATAATGGTTTGCATTTTAAAACTATTTCTAGCATGCAATTTCATTTCTGGGATTGCCACCATAAATCAATGGACAAAATGCCAGGAGGAGAAGTATGTTTAAGAGGGTAAAACATGAGGGACTAATGAAGCCGGTGGACTCAAATGGCTAGATTATTAGTCTCACATTAAACCAACACCTGAATCACCGAGACAGATGTTTATCTTTAATCATTACATTCTCACAGCTCCTTTGAGACCAGTTGAAATGTCAATTATGCTACCGGGTGAGGCCACTCAATGTGTTTAATCAAAAATCAACTCTTACTCTCGCGCACAAGAAACTAACATAATTTCCCTTGTATTCACTTATTTAGGGAGCCAGAGGAAAAAAAATCAGTCACTCTCAGGTTCATTTTCGACTTTCACATGCATTTTTTCAATGTTCTAATTTGCTATTCCTTAAAAATCTTGGTTGCTGTTCTCCATACAATCAGTAGGTCTTTCATATCATAACTTTTAACATAGGTACCAAACTTTAAGCAATCCTTTGGAGGAGGACTAATGTATGGTGAAGAAAAGATTATCTAATTCTTTATGCCTTGATAATACTTAGAATTATCACATCCTGTCATTTTTCTTTTCCTCAAGTTTCTAAAAAAATGTCAAGTTATTCACTTATTAAAAGTTATGGCTTTGAAAATATTGTGATCCCTTCTCGAGGCAACTAAAAACATCCTTAAATTTTATAAAACATCCAGGCTTAATATCAGTAATTAGGTCATTGACGACTAAAAAATTATCCATTTCAACTAAATGAGATTAAAATTTCAGCCAGCCCATCTGGAAAATATAGCATGAAGTTTTGGTTAACATAGCTAAAACTTCAATCCAGACACCTAGCCTTCTGAAACTGAAATGTGGACACGGATCTCTCTTAATTGAGTTGACAATTGTACAAACACATATATTCTTATATATACATACTCAGACACACACATGTATATACACATACATATATAATACATACATATAAATATTTTGAACAATATAACAATTTTGGATCTGGCCCATTGATGGGATTGGTTGTATTTATTTATTTCAGGATATTATGGGGGTACAAACATTTTGGTTACATGTTATGACTTTGCCACACCCAAACCATGATTTGAGGCATGACTTTTCCACCCTACAATGCTCACCACATACGTTAGTCGTGAGTTTATCCCCAAAACCTCCCAATCCCTGAAAAATATTACTACCATGTGAGCACTGTAATGTTGATCAGTCAGTGCCAATTTGATGGCAAGTATATGTGGTGCCTATTCTTCTGTTCTTGTGATACCTCACTTTGGAGGAGGGGCTCAAACTCTATCCAAGATAATATAAGAGGTGCTAGATCACCGTTGTTTCTTATTATTGAGTAATATTCCATGGTATACACATACCAAATTTTAATAATCCACTCATGAATTGCTGGGCACTTGGGTTGTTTCCACATCCTTGCAATAGTGAATTGTGCTGCCATAAACATTCGGGTACAAATGTCTTTATTATGGAATGTCTTTTTTTCTTTTGGGTAGATGACTAATAGTGCTATTGCTGGATCAAATGGTATTTCTATTTTTAGCTCTTTGAGGTATCTTCAAAGGGATCTGTTCATGATGAAGCTAACAATTCATTTCACAATTTAGTTACCAAACACTGGAATAGAGATAATGCCAAACTGAATGTATACACCAAATGATGATCAAATGTATTATTTGGTTACTTAAAGAGGAAGTACAATAGTTTGCAGTTGAGGAATTTTAGTTTTAGTTTTTAGTTTTGAATGTGCTACTCGTGTGAAATTATGCCAAGGCCGCAGTTGAGAGCCATCCTACACATTCTACCTGTACAACCTCAATAAAGTCACTGAACATATCCTTTTCAGTATCTTCATTTTTAAAATAAGGAAATTAGACTACATGACATAAACTTATTTCTAGTCTTGCATCACATGCCACTCACTAAATTCAGGAATGCCTGAAATATTGGGTCTCATCCTATGACATGATAATTTTTGATATGTTTGAAATGCACACACAAAGAAAATGGAAATATCTTCAAGATATATTCTTAAGGAATTATGAAAAATTCAGTTGATAGAATCTACATATAATATTCTATATTTTTCATATGGTTTCTAAAATTTTACCTCCTCCAACTGTCTCTGATTAGCCTATATTAAAAACCCCTTCCTCCCTACCAAAGTCACTCTCTATTACCATATTTTGTTTCTTTGAATTACTCCACCACTTGATATCACATTCCATATTTATCTATTTGCTTATTTCTTCCTTTCCATAAAAGGAAGTTTTCCAGAAAGTTGCAAGATGCCAGATCTTTTCCCTTGTTCCTTGCCAAATCCCTAAGATTTAAAAACAGTGCCCACACATAAAAGAGAGGCTCACTGTGTGAATATATACATTTTGGAGTCATGATGATTTTTAGAAACAATTCATAAACATTATTTTATTTATTTGTTTATTTTTTATTTCAGCATATAATGGGTATACAAATGTTTAGCTTACATATATATCCATTGCCCTGCCCAAGTCAGAGCTTCAAGTGTGTCCATCCCCCAGACAGTGCACACTGCACCCATCAGATGTGAATATAGGCATCCCCTCTTCCCTCCCCCACCTCCTTAGCACCTGATGAATGTTTCTACTATATGTGCACGTAAGTGTTGGTCAGTTAATACCAATTTGATGGTGAGTACATATGGTGCTTACTTTTCCATTCCTGTGATACTTCACTTAATAGAATGGGCTCTAGCTCTATCCAGGATAATACAAGAGGTGCTGGATCACGATTGTTTTTTGTGGCTGAGTAGTACTCCATGGTATACATACACCATATTTTATTAATCCACTCATGTATTGATGGGCACTTGGGTTGTTTCCACGTCTTTACAATTGTGAGTTGTGCTGCTATAAACATTCTACTACAGATGTCTTTTTTATAGAATGTCTTTTTTTTCTTTTGGGTAGATGCCCAGTAATGGTATTGCTGGATCAAATGATAGTTCTACTTGTATCTCTTTGAGATATTTCCATATTACTTTCCATAGAGGTTGTACTAGTTTGCAGTCCTACCAGCAGTGTATGAGTGCTTCTATCTCTCTGCATCCATGTCAACATTTAACGTGTTGGGACTTTTTGATAAAAGCCATTCTCACTGGAGTTAAATGATATCTCATTGTGGTTTTGGTTTGTATTTTCTTGATGATTAGAGATGTCGAGTAGTTTTTTCATATGTTTATTGGCCATTAGCCTGTCTTCTTTTGAAAAGTTTCTGTTCGCGCCCTTTGCACACTTTCTAACATGATAAACCCATAACCAACATCATACTGAATTGGGAAAAATTGAAAGCATTCCCGCTTAGAACTAGAACCAGACAAGGTTGCCTGCTGTCACCACTTCTATTCAACATAGTGCTGGAAGTCCTAGTCAGAGCAATCAGACAAGAGAAGGAAATCAAGGGCATCCAAATGTGGGCAGAAGAGGTCAAACTATGGTTCTTTGCTGATGATATGATTTCATATTTGGAAAACCCCAAAGATTCTGCCATGAGACTATTGGAACTGATAAATGAGACAAAGTGTCAGGTTACAAAGTCAATGTAAGAAAATCAATAACATTCCTATACTGCAACAACAGTCAAACTGAGAACCAAATCAAAGACTCAATACCATCCACAATAGCAATGAAGAAAATAAAATACCTAGGAATATATTTAACTAAGGAGGCAAAAGACCTCTACAGGGAGAACTATGAAACACTGAGTAAGAAAATAGAAGAGGATGTAAACAGGTGGAAAACTGTACCATGCTCATGGGTCGGCAGAATCAACATTGTTAAAATGTGTATAACTACCCAAAGTGATCTACAGATTCAATGCAATCCCCATTAAAATACCAAAATCATTTTTTGTAGATCTAGAAAAAATAATTCTACACTTCATATAGAACCAGAGAGACTCCATATAGCAAAAGCAATCTTGAGCAAAAAGAACAAATTGGGAGACCAATTTACCACACCTCAAGCTATACTACAAGGCTATAGTAACTAAAACAGCATGGTACTGGCACAAGCACAGACACATAGACCCATGGAACAGAACTGAGAACCTATATATAAAACCATCTTTCTATAGCCATCTAATCTTTGATGAAGTAGACAAAAACATACACTGGGGAAAAGAACCCTTATTTAATAAACGGTGCTGGGAAAATTGGATAGCCACGTTTAGAAGACTGAAACAGCATCCATACCTCTCACCTTTCACCTCTCACAAAAATCAGCTTATGGTAGATAACAGACTTAAACCTAATTTAATTTTTATAAGCCAAGAATGTTGTCTGCTTGAAAAGTAAGCTAAAAATAAATGCAACATAGAATTCTAACTATGATTATCCACTTTTACCTAAATGAGATTAAAATTTTCTGCCAGGCCTTTATGCTTGAGATTTATATATTTGTAACACATTGATAGTCTGGATAAATTTTGCCACTAAAACAATAATGTAAAGTACTTTTGCTTTTCTTTGTATTTTTTATGAACCCCAAATTTTCTGTAAGGATCATTACATAGTTTGCAATTATTTTGAGCCACATAAAAAGAACATACCACCTTCCGACAATAAACAAGCAAAAAACATAGTGACTGAAGCACATTAGGTGTTTTGTCCTTGTCTCACATATGGAAAGTTTGGAGATAGACAGACAGGGCTGGTATAATAGTTTTAAGAAGTCATTAAGGCCCAGGCTACATCTAACCTTCTTCTCCACAGTCCTCAAAAGGGGCTGTCAAAGCTCCAAGCATCACATCCACATTTAGCAGCAGTAATAATGCAGAGGAAACAGAGAGTCATCCTCGAGTTCCCTCCAACATGTCTGCTTACATCATTTTTTGAAAATCTTGCTTTCATGGTCATGCCTAGCTCCAAGAAAAGCTAAGTAATGTATATTTGTGACTGGTTGTATTAATGGTTGGAATAAGGCCGATTTCATTACAATGAAAGAAGGGAAAAATGGATGCTGGAAAGACATAGAGTCTCTGCCCTAATCAGTTACTGCTTTATAATCAGAAATATATGGTGTGCACATCTATGCAAGTAAAGTCAAAGTAAGACAAAACAAAAATCCTGGTGAAATCCTGCTGCTTGCTGGTAATTCATTTACTTTTTCCTAGGTATTTATTCATAAACATGAAAATGGAATTTCCTAAGAGGGAAATATAATCTGATATTTGGGACAGAGGGATCTTATAGTGATTTCTATGTTTCAGGGAGCAGTAGAGTTTTTGTTCATATGTTTTCATATTTCAGGGAAAAAAAGGTAAAGGAAGAAATGATTGTGCTGAGATGGGTAGGAATGTTTTATCTTATGGAGATCCAGGGTGTTTAAAGGACAAGCTGTTAATTTTCTTGCACTTTATCACAAAGTCATTATATGGAAGAAGCAATGAACTTAAGACAGAATTTGGATGATGTCTTGGAATGGGGATAGAGTAAAGATGGACCTCAGTGACTGTAAATGATGAGAAGAGCATTTAATATATGGTGTTTTCAATTTTCCTATATGCACTTCAAATTACTTCATGTTCTCAGTATATTTCTGTTTAATTATACCTCTTCAAAGAAATTATATTTAGCATCCTTTTAGCTGGGGTCTTTGGGAAGACAGTTCTCACATTTTTCTGCATGTTTTGCAAGCAGAGGAACTAGCTGCTTTTTTTTCCTAATCTATCTGTCAAGGATATTTTTTCTAGTGAAGAACCTTGGAAGAGAGAGATACTATCTGCCTCTGGAGCAAAGTTCAGATTTGTTTACTCTCCAGTTTAATAAAGATAATGTCTCTTTCTGGGAAAAAGTTCAGGCAGGCTTACTGTCAATTTCAAAAGATTTGAGTTCCTTGATCTTGGGAATCCTTTTGTGCCAGTATTACCTTGCCCTCTTCCTGGTGCCCTGTAAGAATTGTGGCTTGGTAAACTGGTACAAAATAAATACTCTTTACTGCTCTGAGTAATAAATTATTGCTGTGAGTAATAAACTGTCCATTGTCTCTGATTCAGGAATCTCATATCTTCTGTTGGGCTGGTATTCATGACACTAGCAAGCTAGTGTGTTAGCTGCAAGTAGATTAAGATCTCAGACCTTTATAGTTCTCGACGGAGTTCTCGCACTAAGATGTACTGGCAGGAAATTTATTAGGTTCATAGTATCTATAACTCCCATATTCCTTTTTGAGGAAATCTAACAATACGACCCTCCTTTTCTGGTAGTGGTTGTTTGAAGCAGAGTGAATTTATGTCTAGAAGCAGTCATATGTAACCAGCCATGAGCTGGCGGAGATATGATGTAGCCTAATATAGGCAGGCTGCCCAACTATCAGACTCCATCTAAACTAATCTAATCCTCTCTTTCAGAGGCATGATTGTGAGATAAACAGAGTGCCACTGGTTCGGAGTGGTGCAAAAGCCAACAGATGCATGGCTAAGTATTAGAATGGAGCGGCATCATTGTGCGTCCTTAAGAGTCAGGTTTTTGAACAAGTCAAAATTTTCACCACAGCTATTCTTGGACACCTGGGAAAACTGAGCAGTAGTATATATTTCCAGGGTGTGTGATTTCCTTACTTCTCCGTGTTTACTTATAATATTTCCCCCTGACTTAAAGAACCAGACAAGCTGACAAAAGGAACAAAGATGATAACCTTCCCGAATGAAACCTGGGTAAGGGTTTATCTGACATGAGATTTAACTAATCTCTGCTTCTATTATTTTCTGGATAAAGGGATTTAGAAATCCTGATCTGACAATCAGGTATTAAAACTGCTAGCAACAGATGCTGCTAAAACATGCATTTAAACAGCTTATTCGTGTTGGTACAACATTAGGATCATTTCAGAATAACTGATTGTAATGTGCTGTGGATTTTCTACCTGTTGTGCTGCAACACCTGTCTGTGAGTTAGAAACGATATCCTTGATGATTAATCAGGTAAAATGGAACAACCTCAAAAATCTTAAAAGACGTGTTCAAAAAGCAAAAATTTCGTTATTTTATGTAACTGTCAGTTTTCCAGGCTCAACTTGCACTAGTTAAGAAAGAAAGAGTCAAAATATGTGGATTTGAGCAATAGTTTCTATTTCAGTCATCTAGATTTTACTAGATGAAACTTAGTACAAATTAATAAATGACGGTCTATAGTGGGAAAAGAGTCCCCTGGATTCTGATTCTCTGTACTAAATGAACACTGTGCTGGAGCTGGCAGGGAAGAAAGCTCGCTTAGCTTTACTTGAATACTGTTGATTCAAAATTTAGACCTTCTAGCTGTACCAAATAGCATTTAGATGGTCATGTACAAGATAACTTGCCTGAGGGGGGGAAAATCTCACTGTCTCACTCTTTAGCACAAATGAATATGATATAGATAAGGAGAATTAGATTGCCAAATCCTCTGAGTTTCACTAAAATATTAATAAGTAATAGCCAAATACTTCCACAGAGATACAATGCTCTCTCTCTCTCTCTCTCTCTCTCTCTCTGTATCTGTGTGGCCATACCTACCCTAGGTCTTGATCTTCTGACTTTATTGTTTAATCATCACATAGATCCCTTATATTAAGTCAGACCATTGTTTCTCAAAGAGTGTTTTGTGGAACACAAATTATATTAAATAACCCATGGAAAAATGTTTGGAGATAGTACATTTCAAAATTTGGCATTGTATAATCTGCTGTCATAGATTCACAATGCTAATGACACTATTTAAGTTTCTGAGAATTTGTACAGCATGCAAATCTGTTCAATTCTTTAACTAAATATTTCCCAATCTTATATAGGAAGGAAATACTTTTTCAAATAATATTTATTAGCATCACACAGAACTAGTGTTCTGTATAGCCGCTTTGCAGTTGAACACTGTAAGTTGGGATGTGTAAAAAAGTTTCTCTGTTTTTTTTAATTACCACTGTTCTAATTTCAACCATAATTTCTGTACTTTGCTGGGCAGTACGGTGTGATGAAGTAAGGGTAAGAAATCAGTTCAAAAGTGTCATTTTATTGTAATTCTGACCTCTTCAGTTCAAAACAATTTCTGACAGATGTAGACTCTTTTTGGTAAATCCTCACCAGTTCAGAGACTTTTCTTGACAACTCCAATCCTAGATGAAGCTAGGAACAAGTGGCATCTTCACTGATGTATCCATGGTCTGTCCTACTGGTTCTATCAAGGTCCTTGATGACCTTGCATTGCCTTGGTTTCTGTGGACATTGAAGACTCCAGGTCTTAGCCAGCATCTACATCAGTTAATGGGCTTTATCTGCCAACCCGGTAGCCACGCTGTCCTGTGTCAGAGCAGTCCTGTGGCTTTCTTCTAAACTCTTCTCCACTCACGTTTCTTTCTCCTCTCCTCTGGGACTTGTAGGCATTCCTTGGCCAATTCCATACCACAGAGAAGCATAACTCAGGCCCTCTCTCTGCCTAAACTCCAACGCCACCATTTACACACCACTCTGGCTGCTTATGAAGGCACACGGGCACCTTATTGAGGTTATTTCCTCTTGAATTTCCAAACATGAAGCCAGATATATGACTTTCATTTCTAGAGAGATTTTCCTTAATATTTCTGAGTCTTCTAAATTATCATCTTGTTTTTTCCCTCCCTTCCCACCTCTTGACCTGAAGTTTGACCTCGTGGAGGTTAAGTGGTTGCAATGGAGGAAAACTGCCTGGACTGTGTAGAATAGCAGAGATGTACGGTATCAAGAATGTTAGCTCTGGACCCTGAATTCTCCAGTTCGAATTTACCCTCTTCCACTTTTAGCTGTGTAAACTTGGGCAAGTTACTTAAACTCTCTACCGTAGTTTCCAGATTTCTGTAGTATGAAGATAATAGCAGAAAGTTGTTGTGAAGCTTAAATTAGTAAATATGCACTAAGTGCCCAAAAAGTACCTAGTACATGGAGCTTCTCAATCAAAGTTATCTACTGGCATGATTTCCCCCTCTCTCTCTTTCTCTCTCTCTCTCTCTGCCCAAATTGTTCTATTTCTGTTTGGACAAGGATGCAATTTTATAATATGTCTTTTTCTCTAACAGCTTTTTCATGGTAAACCTCTATAACAAGTTGTCCTGGCCTAGCACTTAAGGCTATTGTCTTGCTCTGGAAAAAACAAAACAAAGCTATGTAATTTGAGAGTTCACAAGGACCAATGTGTTTACTGTTTTATCTAATATCTGCCCTTCCCTTGAAATTTCAAAAATCATTGATTTAATGTGTCAAGAAGCACTGAGCATTATGATTCAGGGAAAATGAATCCATGGATTAATATTATCAGAAATATATCTATTATATGAGGAACACAGATTGGGAAATTCTGAATTAAATTAGCATTTGAATGTATTAGGAAGGAAATGTACCTATTCTTTGTCCTGCTTTTCTCTCTGTCTTTTGGGGAGGGAGCTTCTGCCCCTATCTCGTCCCTCTCTGCTTATCTATCTTTCTAATTCCTCCCTCAACAAAGAAAAAGTTGTTAATCTCAGTCACCAGACCATATTATATAGGTGGATTGGGTTAGTATGGTTTTTTTTCATTATTTCAGCATATTACAGGGGTACAAATGTTTAGGTTACACAAATGTTTAGGTTACATATATTGCCTTTGCCCTACCCGAGTCAGAGCTTCAAGTGTGGCCATCCCCCAGACCGTGTGCACTGCACCCATTAGATGTGAATATACCCATCCTCTCCTCCCATCTGCCCAACACCCAATGAATGTTACTACTATACGTGCACTTAAGTGATGATCAGTTAATACCAATTTGATGGTAAGTACATGTAGGAGCCAATCCCATTTCTAAGCACAACCTGGGCACAGCTGCCTTCTAGAAGCAGACCCTGTCATTCCTGAGAGTTGTTTCAGCTTCTCCAACTGATTGGTGGGAGAGGCAGTCCTGCCATTCCTAGTCACATCAACTGCTCGTGAAGTGGATTCAGAGTCTGTTGAAAGCAAGGAGAGAACAGGCTTTAAGCCAGGTTGTTGCTGGTATAAGCAGGCCATCAGCCAGAATATTGGCAGAGCCCTAGAGCAGGGAAGCAAAGAGCTCAAGAAGAAAAGGGAGCGGCTCTTTGCATGCTTCTTTTCCTTCATTTTTAACCAGGTGAGAGATTTAATACAAAGTCATATGACTGAAAATGGCATAGATTCATTACTCTCAGAATTTAAAAATTCTACCAATGATGTGTCTGGTCAGGAAGAGATTGCCTAGAAAGAGAGAACTTCTTGTAGCAGGTGGAAGCATTCATTTTCAGTATAAATATAAAGGATTTTTCTCCCATTTTTACTTATAAGAGTAATTTGCTATGATAATTTTGTTCTTCAAAGCTGAACTTTCTTGACCAACCTGAAGGTGAATGATAATGGTATTATTTGACCTAACTATGAGTTTCTGAGGATGAATGTTATTTAAGGCAATAACTAGTGATTGATGCCTTTTTAGAATTTCAGCATGCTCTCATTTCTTTGGCATAATTTTGAAAAATTTGCTAATGTGACCACCCCTCTTGTTAAATGTGTATTTCAGTTTTACATTTTATGTACTAGATTCCTGTTTAAACTTGTCCTTTTCCTTCTTCAGATTAAAAGAAATCAATCTTTATAAAGGAATACATTCTGAATAAGCATATTATTTTATTACTGTAATCCCATTGAAAGAGGCTGAATGTCAGACAGATTCTGAAAAAAATCAGAAATCAAATCTGAAGATGCGCCTTTTTTAATACCTACTTTTCCAATTCAGCATTTATGCCAAAGGGGGGAAAAATGATCAATGCTAGTATATTTTGGCAGCACCTTTTCTCTTTTTCTTTATTTTTAAAAATTTTAAATTTTCAATCATTATGGGTACATAATAGTTGTATATAGTTATAAGGTGCATGCGTTGTTCTGATACAGGCACACAATGTGAATTAATCACATCAGGGTAATTGGGGCATCCGTCACCTTAGACATTTATCATTTCTTTGTTAGGAACATTCCAATTTCATTCTTTTAGTTATTTTAAAGTGTACCCTAACTTACTGTTGATTATACTCACTTTGTTGTGCTATCAAATATTGTTCATTCTATCTGACTGTGTTTTACACCCATTAACCATCCCCGCTTTAGCCCTCTCCACTACCCTTCCCAGCTTCTGGTACCCATCATTCTACTCTCTGTCTCCATGAGGTCAATTGTTTTCAATATTTAGCTCCCACATATGAGTTAGAATATTTGAGATTTGTCTTTCTGTATGGCACTTTTTCTCTTAAAAGCTTCTCTATAAGTAACTTTACAAAATAGAATTACTACACTCAAAATGGAATGACAAAAAATTTTGTGGTGAAGAAGTCAATCACTTCCCTTAGCCATGTTGCCCTTTCTTGAGGAGGCACCAAAGACAGGTTGGTATTGACCTCTGTTAAATTTTTTTTAAGAAATTAGCATCATGGACTCAATTCTGTTAATACCCACAAAATAAGAAAGAAAAGGAGATAAGGAACTTGGTCAAATACCCGTTTGGCTAAACGTGTTTAAAAATACACAATAAATGTATCTTCATCATGGTCTTTTGAGGGTGGAATTACAAGATTGTTTTAAAAAATTTACATTGTGTGATTTCTATTTTCATTTAACACTCTGGTTATGGAGAACATTCTTTGTGCGCAGCACTATGCTGAGCTCTGAGAGAGTGATGCAGATGTGGAGAATTGACAGTTTGGCTGGGGAGAGAGTGTGGAGTGGGAAAGCGGGTTTCATCCCAAGGATGCAAGAGAGAGTGTTTTATAACAATGTGAAGTTGCAAATGTTTGCATTGGTTTGGGTGAAACAGAGCAGAAGTGCACAAGGAGAGATCTAAATCAAACATAGGGTGTGGCACAATGTCACTGCCCTCCTTCCGTTGTCACCTTTCGCCACCTGACCCAGCCTACTGCTGTTCGTCCACCTTAACCCTTTCCCTTGGTGTGCCTGGCTGCTGTCATTTCCTCGAGGCGGTACTCTCGCCTGTCCTCTCCTCTGCTGACTTAGATGCTCCTTCTAAGTTCCATATCTTATCTTCCATAGGATAGTTGCAGCCCACATTGCATAAGTTCTCTGGAGGCAGGTAATGTATTTCACTCCTCATTTATCCCAAAAGTAATGAATAGCATCTATTATATACTTCGGAGCTCACCAATTGGCTAGAATGAACAGGAATGACTTTTGGATAGAGATAAACCACAGAGAGTGAAGTATGGAGAACCTTGCTACATGCTATGATGAATCTTCTTCACCTGTTGTTAGGATTGTCAGAATGAAATCACAATGCATGAGATCATTTAAGCAGAACTATTGAGGGATATACGTTCTATTAAATTCTGTTTTTCTCTAGGATAAAAAAATGATTACTGTCATTAAACACATACTCATAAACACCTCTCCAAACTATATATTGAATACTTCATGACTTTTTGTTATTTGTCATTATTAGAGTTGGTGCTTGTGGGCTCTTTACATAATTGGCTTTGTTAAAGTAAGTTATAAATAGTGTGTTCAAAGAATTTTATCTAATTCAGAATATTTTGGCATTCCTACCAGTTTAGTTTCATGCTGGGAATCCTTTGTTTTCCAGTACTAGTAAATGTGCAGTCAGACTTGTCCACAGTTGTGTTGAAGTTGGTAATGACGGTCTGTGGGTTTAAGACTGACTTGGTGCCAGTTCAGTCGGACAGTTCATCACAGCCAGTAATTTCTGTAGACTTGTATCAGTCATGCCCATTATCACTGGTTCATTCAAGCAAAGAATTGGTCAAATGCATAGGTTCTGACTAGGACACACATCAGTTGACAAATATTTTTTTCTTCCCATCTTTTTTCTAGACTCGGATTCAGGGATGTGAATATTACCAAAATGTTAAACAATCAAAAGAATTCATGTGTGAAATAGCGTGTCTGTTTTATAATGAGCATAAAATTGTGTTTAGCTATAAAAAGGATTTAAACACCCTGTGAGATTATTACTAAGGTAACAGAAGAGCCAAAAATAAATTGCTTCAAACTAACGCAGGCATTTCTTCTTGCTTTGTTCTTTTTCATACTGTTTTATTATCTACTCAGAACCACTCAATATTCAGAGTCCAAGTAGGAACAAAGAATTATAACCACTCTTCAAACATATCAAAATGTCTGTTTCTCTTCAAGTGATTAGAATGATAGTTTGTTTAACCTATAAAGACCATGCTTTATTTTGGGGTTTACCTTTTAATTAAAACATCTTTTAAATAGTGGTGACAAATTTTTTATTTTGGGAAACTCACCTTCCTTGTTGATATCGTCAAATAGCACATCACTCGTCAATTTATCTTTTAATTATTTATTTTTTGAAAAAAGATAGGTCTCATGCCCTCTGACAGATTCACTTGAATGAATATTCAGGATTTTGAGTGGATTCATCCCCATACTTCTCAGAGTGAGTTTTTTGTTTTGTTTTGTTTGTGTGCTTATTTTCCATTGTCATCTCTGGAGTAGATAGGGGTGACTTGCAAGGAACAGGGAAGGTAGCATGGAAGGAAAACAGACCTCAAATAAAAGAGTCTTCTCCTATTTCTTTTTCTTTTACTATATTCCTGCTGTAATTTTTAATAAAATTGTTATACTTTAGATTGACTTGAATCGGCCAAAAATATTTGTCAGTGAATGATCATGAAAGATCGATGATAACCACATAGCAATTTTTATAGTTTCCAGATCACTTTTACAGTTACTTAATTTGGTTCACACTAAAACTCTACAAATAAGTATAACTATCTCTATTTTGCAGATGAAAAATCTGACTGTCAGAGAGAAAGTAGATTAACAATGCAGCTAGTTGTCCCCGACAGCAGACAGGACTTGAACCAAAATCTTCTGACTCTGTAGTTTTTCTTGTTTGTATTTAGCTCCATTTCCCAAGGGTAGCATGGTCTGCATTAGAATGTAACCTCTTTGTGTATAAAATGATTTATTGGATTAACTGAACTCAGCAGGGTGCAAGCAGAAGGCAATTTTTTTTTTTTTTCATACTGCTGTCCTATTGATCCTCCCTCATCCATCCCTGGCAATATTGTGGAGATTATGCAGTCTTTCCCATCACATTCAGGTAAATTAGGTCTCAATTCCAGGTATTAAAGATACATTACATCTTAGCATCCTTTTATTAAGTTCAAAACTTTTCCCCATTCTAGGCCAACCTCATACAGGAAGGCCACAGCAATAGCACAGAACAGAGAATTTAACATAAAAACTATTTACATGGCAGACACATAATAAGTGTTGGGGATATTTCAGTGATCCAAACGAGCTCCTATGTAGGAGGAGCTTACATTCAGCTTCCCTATGGTGGAAAAAGAAAACAGCTGAGCAGACTAAGAGAGAACTTAAGTACTGAGCACCGTGAGGGGAGAGTGTCAAGTTATAGCATTAAATAGAATGTTCTTGATGGCATTTGATAAAAGTCTTAAATGATATTAAGGAGTTAGCCATAGATAGGCCTTGCCTACTTGTCTCAGGACATGGTGTATTCAGGACACGGTGAGGAGGCGAGTGAGCGGGAGAGAATGGCAGGAGTAAGTCACAGAAGTGCAAAGGACCAGATCCATAGGGCTTTGTCCGTTTGGGTCCACTGGTAACAGATGCTGAGACAGAGTTAGGAGTGTAAGGAGTTTATTGGGGGAGGGCAACGACCTACAAAAGGAAAAGGACGAAGAGGGGAGAATTGGTTGGGGAAACCATTCAGAATACAAGGCAAACGTGACATCTGCGAAAGGGAAGAGGAGGAGATAGAAACGGGCAGGAGCTGCCTTAGCTGCGATTCACAGACGACGACATAGCCCAGACAATCTAATGCTGCAGAGCAAAGAGCCTGTGAGAGGAGTCTTGCATTTGGCAGAAACAGCCAGGTCCTAGCACGTTCATTGTGCTAAGTCGTGGGTGGTCACTGCCTAGAAGGGTGTGGCCTCAAACGCGGCAGCAGATCCTGAAGGGGCTGCGGCTGGAGGCTGTGAGCCAACTGTACCTGTAGCAGCTGGATGTCAAGTTATTTCTTTCTTCTTCTTCTTCTTCTTTTTTAACCTAACATTGTGAACAAGTTATTTCTTAAAGGAAACTCTGAGCAGCACACTTTCATGTCCGCCCTGGGCCAGTAAGTGAGCGTATGGCTTTGATTTTTAGTCTAAGAGAAAGGGATCTGAGCAGAGGAGTGCATTATCCTATTTTTGAGAAGAGTCACTTTGGCTGTGTTGAGAATAAACTGTAGTGGGCAAGGGGAGAGGCCAGAAGGAGGTCACACAATAATCCATAACAATCGATGGAGGCCGGGACCAGGGCGGCGGTGCTGGCGGCCGTGGTGTGCAGCGGCCGCGTTCTGGATGCTCAACGTCGTATGCTGCTCGCTGCTGCTGCTGCTTCTTCAGTGCTTGCCCTTGGTCTTCCCTTGGACCCGTCCTCCTCCAACAGTTTTGCTGATTTGCTAAGGGACAGAAGAGATATGGGGTGATAAACGTCCACTGGACTGCTGAAGTTGTACTCTGCTGTGGTACGCTTTGTGGGTGACAGACGTTAGATGCTGACGTTTTATATTGGGAATTTCGGTTCTGGTTGATTTTCTTACAAGATGCAACTATTGGGTTCCTCCCACTATAGTTTTCTGGTGCGGCCAAAAGTCTCTACTATGTTGTCCTGGTTATTTATATTTTCCCCTTCGTTTCTATCTTTCGGCAGTCCACTCCTCAACAGATGTGCCTAAAGAGTGCTTCTTTGGATAGAGTCCTCTCAGTGTAACACAGCACTAACTCTGCAGGGTTTGCACGTGCCCCGTGGGAAGCAATACTTGTTGCCACATGCAAGAAAGTACAGCTTTCTCCCCCTGTAGTCATCTCTCTTCTGCTTCCTTTAACCTTGACTTTAGTCTTTTCATTTGCTTCACATGCCAGACTCGGAATTAGCAACATTTCAAGGGATACAGGCCAAACCCTTAAGGTACTTCCCTCAGAATACTTTACTTTATGGCATGGAGTGCAAAAATGACCAAAATTCTCCATTTATTTCTGTATCCACACTCCTTGTGACCTGACTTTCAGCTCCTCCTATTAAAGGGCAGAGTCCGTGTTTCAGCCCTTAAATACGAACTTAAATCTGGGTCAACGAAGGCAATGTGGGGCCAGTTATGAGGCCAGTACTCAAGAGACAGTGCACATCTGCACTCTTTCACCTGGGGCCCCATCACCCCTGCCCTGTGAGCCGTCGTGGGCTCGGCCCAGTGGAAATGAGATGAGCCCTTTCAGCCACATGTTTTGGGTGGTTTGCTATGTGGCAAAAAACTGACTGATATCTTTGGATTAAGTTGAGGGAAGAAACCCCACCATCCTATGGGGAAAGACACTACACTCCAACAGTACTGTTCTTTCTAAAGAAATCCTCATTTTCCTAATCAATGGTCAAGCCTTTCTTCATGTACCTTCAAGGTCAATAATAGTTTAAAAGTCACCTACCTGATTTTTAGTGGTTCCCACTTAAAAATTCTCCAAGGATGGTGCAATGTTTCTTTCTAGAATGTTCAGGCATTGACTAAATATTATTCTCAGTTTGGGAGATTCAGCCAAAAGTGAAATAAAAGTCTTAGCATGCAAGGAGTATGCATGCCTCAGCCTTCACGAGGCAGCATACATTAGTGCTGAAGGGTGTGGGACTCTAGGTCCTAGTTAGAAACCGGATCCTCTGCTAATTTGAGAACATGGACAAGTTACTTTACTTCTCTGGTCTTTAGTTTCCACATGGCAAAATTAGAATAAAATAGTACCTATCTTGTGTGTTGTATGGATTAAATAAGAATATATCTAAAACACTTACTATTTGAGTTAGTATATGAACTTAATGAATGCTAGCTATTGTTAGTGTTAGTGTATTATTTAGCACAGTGAAGGGCATAAAGAAAGTACAATAAAAATATGCTGAAAGACCCAGTTTTCCAGAAATACTGTAGCTACTATGCTGTATCCATTTGTAGTCCTTAGCAATGTTGAGTGTCTATGAATGATGTGTGGCTTAAAAATTATTTAATATAAAAGATTAAATAGCAAATGTAGCCAGATTTATGAGAATTATTGATGTCACTTGAAAGGTAACTCCATTAGCTGTGCCAAAGCTGGGGCTCTGATTCCTAGTTTGAAATACTGCAAATGACTGACTGAAAGCCTCCACCAGTAATTTAAACTTTTTTTCACTGTCTTCTTTTCATCTACCAAAGTAAATTATATGTAAAAAATCAACTTTGTGATAATAATTTTAATACACTAAAATATAGTAATTGAAGATTGTTAGTGCCTTATCACTATGTTTATACTCATTAGTTTGCATTTTTGTTATGAAATATTTTAATTGAATATATTAAGTTTTGGGTCAATTGATCTAATACAGATGCTGTTCTACACCAACAATTTTCAATTAATTGTGCTTTTTGTCCAAGGCAATAGAAGTAATTATTTTGATGATTACCTAGCTCGATGTCCATAAGAATAGAATAAGACAATGTCTAGACACACAAAGTTATGAATATTGAATGTTAATTGTGAATATATCAGTGATTTTTAAATAGTTTATATCAGCTATCCCTGACAGCTGATGCTCCCTGCAACTACTAATAAATTAATAACTCTTAAACGAGAAAAATTCACTTAGAAACTCTCCCATTAAATCCCTTTTGATTAGCCAGGTGGTTAATCACCATTGTCAAGAGCTGATAAGGTGCAAAAGAATCCAATTTTCAGTTGCAAGCATGTCACCTAGCACAGTTAGAAACTCAGACAAGAATGACAAATGTTTTTCTTTCACAAAATTTTCTTTCAATGTGAACATTGAATTCCTCTCATCATTATCTTCCCTACAAGAAGGCATTCACATAATTTCAAACCTTATTACTGTAGACGTGTAAAGGAACCAGTGTTATCCTTGGCAGCATCTTATTATTGATTAGTCAGAGTTAGCTAAATGATTCAGCAAAGCATGAAAATCACAACATTCAAACAAAACTTGCTGAATTTTAAGTGTTTCCACATAATTCTTCAAGTCCCTTTTTGGTTTAAATTTTAGTACACAGGTTAAAACTCTTGCTATTTTTTTGTTTCCCATCCAGAACAATTGTCCCCTACTTCAATATGGTGAAGCTCTTACATATACTGTGAAAATTTTTGCCATCATAATATCACATCAGAAAGCATGAGAACTGCTGTCTAACCAAACTGAAGAACTGCGTCTACAGTACTTCTTATGCATTCTCGTCTAGGCCCCAAGGGGAGAGTTTAGTACATCACTAAATATTCATTTTCTTGTTAGATTCTTGTTGATAGAACTTTTCTTTATTATTTTCTTTTTAAAAAGAAACCAAGAATCTCTTACTTTATACTTTTCACTTACTGAAAATTACTTCTGTCTCCTGAAACTATACTCAGAAGAAATTACGTTTTGAGGTCCTAATACTTGAAGACTACCATCAGATTCCCTTGAATCTTTTCTTTTTTTCTTTTCCAGGCTTTTTTTTTTTTTTTGCTGTTTTCTTTATCCATTACTCTTAAGCATAGTGCATATAGTTCTGGTGGTCAAGAAATGTAGTTTTGGTAGGGATTGCATTAATTCTGTAGATCACTTTAGGTAGTATGGACATTTTAATGATATTGATTCTACCAATCCATGAGTAATGTAGGTTTTTCCATCTGTTTACATCTTCTACAATTTCTTTTTTCAGTGTTTTGTAGCTCTCCCTGTATAAGTCTCTTATATCTTTTGTTAATTATATTCCTAGATATTTAATTTTCTTTGAGGCCATTGTAAAAGGAATTGCATTTTTGATTTGATCTTTGGCTTAACTGTTGTTAGCATATATGAATGCCACAGATTTGTGTGTATTGATTTTGTATCCTGAGACTTTGCTGAATTTATTTATCAATTCTAGGAGTCTCTTAGATGAGTCCTTGGGGTTTTCTAGATATAATGTCATATCATCAGCATCAAAATCCCATTATCATTCCTTATAGATCTGGAAAAAATAATGCTATGCTTTGTATGGAGCCAGAAAAGACCTCGTATAGCCAAAGCAATCTTAAGTAAAAAGAACAAACTGGGAGGTATCAGTCTACCAGACTTTAAGTTGTGCTGCCAGGCTGTAGTAACTAAAACAGCTTTGTACTGGCACAAGAACAGAGACATTGACCTCTGAAACAGGACTGAGAATCCAGAGATGAAACCATCTACATATGGTAATCTAATCTTTGACAAAGCTGACAAAAACATACACTGGGGAAAAGAATCTCTTTTCAATAAATGGTGCTTGGAAAACTGGATAGCTACATGCAGAAGATTGAAACTGGACCCCCACCTCTCACCTCTCACAAAAATCAATTCAAGATGGATAACAGACTTAAACCTAAGGCATGAAACCTTAAGAATTTTAAATGAAGATGTTGGGAAGACCCTTTCAGACATCGGCCTAGGCAAGGAATTCTTGAAGAAGAACCCCAAAGCAATCGTCGCAGCAACAAAAATAAATAAGTGGGATCTAATCAGATTAAAAAGCTTCTGCACTGCCGAGGAAACTATCATTAGAGTGAATAGACAGCCCACGGAATGGGAAAAAATATTTGCTCTCTACACATCTGATAAAGGGCTGATAACCAGAATCTATCTAGAACTCAAAAAAATCAACAGGAAAAAATCAAACAACCCCATCAACAAATGGGCAAAGGAAATGAACAGAAACTTTTTGAAAGAAGACAGAATAATGGCCAGCAAACATATAAAAAAATGCTCAACATCTCTAATCATTAGAGAAATGCAAATCAAAACCACAATGAGATATCGCCTAACCCCAGTGAGACTGGCCTCTATGAAAAGGTCCCAAAACATCAAATGCTGGCAAGGATGTGGAGAGACAGGAACACTCTTACACTGTTGGTGGGACTGCAAATTAGTGCAACCTCTGTGGAAAAGAATTTGGAGATACCTCAGAGAGCTAAAAATAGAAATACCATTCAATCCAGCAATAGCACTATTAGGAATCTACCCAAAAGAGCACAAAACATTCTACGATAAAGACATCTGCACCCGAATGTTTATGGCAGCACAATTCACTATCGCAAGGATGTGGAAACAACCCAAGTGCCCATCAATCCATGAGTGGATTATTAAAATTTGGTATATGTTTACAGTGGAATATTACTCAATCATGAGAAATGACAGTGATCTAGAACCTCTTATACTTTCCTGGGTTAAACTTAAGCCCATTATCCAAAGCGAGGCACCACAAGAGCAGAAGAACGGGCTCCACATGTACTCGCCATCGAATTGGTACTAAC